>JAQFYM010000080.1:0-131193 GCA_034694785.1 Agrenia bidenticulata
AAAAAAAATCGGCGAAATCGTAGGAATAATAAAAAAAAACACGAAATTAACACAGGACAGGACACCGCAAACACACACACACAGGTCATCAGCTCTTAATGTTTAGATAATAGGCTCCATTTACACAATGGAATCATGTGTACAAGAGTCTATAGGAGGTAAAATCGTAGATCTTGAACAAATGGAATGCACCTGGATGTGGAGCATCAGCACATATGGACTGAATTGTAGATTTATGGAGGCCTTGCTCTATTTCGTTATGACATCCAAATCACTTATCCCCCCGTAGGAAGTTTTGTTTGAAATTAAGAAGACATTTCAAACCTCCAGGCTGACAGCGTTCATTAGCGTGTCAGGAAGGAAGATCAACGGTTGGGAAATCATTAGTGTGTAACTTAAAAGGGAAAGCCCCTTCGGATTGAATTTGAATGAGAACCAAAGGGACTCGACTCAATTGTTTTTTTTTTCATACCTCATCTGTCACTCTTAAAGAAACCCTGGTGGGTGAAATTAATGTAAAACATGAGCTTTAATAAGGAAAAGGGATATATGCTGATTTTGTTAACTAAGAAATAGTTGAAAGTGTCTTCTATAAGGCTGCATGGGTCTTATCCAATCCGTTTCCGATTTCTTCTATAATTTAGCCCCCATGGTTTCAATTTTTACTTGCTAGAGCCAAAACATAGCTTAAATACACGGGATCCATATTTTATTGGCTCCAGCCACATTTCCAGATTACTATAGAGCATTTTCCAATTTTCAATTATGAAACTCCCGAGAGCATCGGAACGTTGAAAATGGATCCGGGTAGATGATAAATCATTTTTTTCCTCTCAAGAAATGTTTTATAATGCTAACTCTGCCAATTTCCCTTTCATTTTATAAGGAGACACACACACGCACTCACACACTCACACACACATATCCACCATCGACATAATGTAATATAATATCCTTTAGCTCTGTCTCTTCCCCTTCTCATGCTCCATTTGAACTGAGAGATGCCAAGCCAGGGTGGTGGGTGATCCTCTGAGATGATCTTCTATATATTCTATAAGGCTTTCTTCTTCCCATGTCAGTCATAAATCTTTCCAGGGTGACCAAGGGGAACTCAATTTCACGGATATTCCTGGCCTGTGCTATTTTTTTCTATTTCCATGAGCTCTAGTCAAAACAAAGGATGTCGGTGGTGGTGGTGGTTATATGGTATTATGGAAGAGAAGAGATGCTGGAGTGAAATTGGCAAAATCACCCCTTTTCTTGGCTCATTTCTTACAAGAGTCAAGATGGTGTAGATTTCTGGAGCTTTTAGTATGTATTTCCTTACATAGTGTTGAGATGCGTAGGGATTATATGGTAGATTGTAAGGGGAATCCAATTGGACCAAGTTCATTGGGTTGTTTTTTATAAAAATAAATTTCCAACCCAAGATTAGTACAAGGGGGATAATAAAGTGCTAAGACTTAACCGGTTAAGACACTTCTGTGGGATTTAATAGGTATCAAGGAGATAGGTTTATGAGGGACGTAAATTCATTGTACGTACACTCTAATAAGTTCCCATTTAACCGATTTCTTCCTCTGGACTTTCCTTCCTTCTCTCCAGTCATTTTCATTATTAGCTAAGGCTATTGAGTAGACATAATGGGGAAGAGACTGGGCTTCCTGGAAGGTCCCATCTGCTCATATTTATTACCCATTAAACACTTTCATTGAACAGCAAGCTCACCATATCACCCCTTTCTGTCTTTCAAGATACCACATCCCATCCCGTTTTCAACTTTGGTCCAAAAACACAGAGATCCTTTACTCGGACAACCTTTTACTTTTGGGGTTATTAATTTATCTCATGATAGATAAAAATTAATCCGATTGATCTCTGACATTGTATCCTTTTCTAAACTTTCCAGGGTCAACGAGGAGACAGCCCAAAGAGTCCGAACTCGGCCCTCGTCCCGATTGGTGGGGACATTTGCCGGAGCTTGAACTTATTTTGTGTTCCGGCCCTAAAGCCCGTCTTGTGGTCGGCTGCTTTCTCCAGCTTTGGGCTCTACGCTCCAGTCTTTCTTATGGTAAGTTGGTATTTCTTAACGTAGCCTGTGAGTATGCAACATGGATGCTACATACCTCAGCTATTAAAATTTATAGCCCAGGATCGCATAACATGTCTTAGAGAAATTGTAGCCATTTGTACTACAAGAATATAAAACGCGTGGAGATGGGGAAAGCCCACACGTTTCGGTCCTTTAAAGAATTGTGCGTTCACAAGCAAACCAATTACAAAGCATTTTCCAACCGTCAGGCCTGATAGCTGGGTACAGCGGGTTGTAAATGTGTCAGGAATTTATCTTCATGTTTGTGTGTCCACGTGACAGTCTAGATGGTAATTGACCTGTCCCCTCTCCTATAGGTTCATTCCTACACATTTTTCATACAAAAAGTACTACCGTCCCCAAGCTGTAGGACACGACGACAGGCCTTGGGAGGCATGAAGGGTAATAAAAAAAATTGAACCAATTTGGTCCAAGTCTCCTAAGAAACTGTAGACTACTCACTCCTCGCACATTCTCGTAAACTTTCATCGTCCAGATTCCCGACACTGTACATTTCACAAAGAAACGGACCAATTTTTCAAGGCTTGATGACAGTCTTTTGTTCCTAGTCCGTACTTCATCCGGATATTACAATAATACCCGTATGTAAACAATGCCTTTGTTATGCATTGAGAAAAACTAGAAACTATAGCCTGACAAAACATATCTTTCCCAACTAGACTTATTCCCCCCTCCCCTCTTACCTTTTCCTTACATTGCTTTTATAGCCGCGTTAGTTTTATTATTTTAAGTGCTCCTCACGCTCACTACAGACCGACAGACATACACAGATCGACTCGGGATACTTGACACATAAGCCTTCTTCTCGGGCTCTGGTGTATAGTTTGTTATTATGGTCGATTATCATCATGTGCCACGTTTATGTGGCCTCAGCAGATTCAAACAGGATATAGGATTTGGTTTCCTAATCTCGTCTCTTTCCCATGTGAAAAGGGCCATAAACATATACAACGTCGAAAATAGTAGACAGTGGGCTGTAGGTACTTCCTCTGTAGATAGTGAGCCTACCGGAAGCCTCTAAAAGTGTCAACGAATCTTCTAAGGATGATTGATGGACAGGGGCGGAAAGTATTTCCATGTCGAGCTCCTTTCTCCCTAAGAAAGCTGTGAAATACATTCAAGTTGAAGATTACAAAGAGATCTCGACAGGGTAGTGGAGCACTTGGGATTTCTTTTAAAATATAATTTAGCTCAGCCCTCAACCTCTCGACACGCTCATAAAGATCCCTGTTCATGTGGCTCAGTGTATTCTGATACATTGTCCCTGGATTGGGGATGACATACAGTGGTGAGGAATGGTAATGTAATTTGGAGGGAGTGGCGTGTTCAAAGTCCTCCAGTGACTCGGCTTGATTAGTTTAAAGAAATTTTCTCCTCTCTTCAAATTTGATTTTATTTTGTGAGGATTTTTTTAGAATAAGAAAAGTTGATGTGTATTATTGGCTCTGATTTCTCGGTGAAATTTTTCCAGTCGGATTTCGGAAGGAGTGAAGGGCTCTCAGGAGGCTCGTTGCTTCTACTCCAGACACACTTGGGACTTGGATTGTCACTTGGCGTGATTCTAGGTGCCATATTGACTCTCAAGAAGTTTCGGTGCTGTACACTCTCTCCGAGGATGCTTTGCTGTGCCACTGCCGTTCTTACAGGTAATATCACTATCTGTGCACATTAACATTTAAAATAATATTCCAATCTTTATATAACGGGATAAGGAACGGACGATGTTTACTGGAGGTCATTAAAAAAACTTGAATAAATAAATGTCACAAACTTTACAATATGTAATACGCGAAGGGACCCTTGTCACTTGTATAATACATCTTTTTGGAATGATTCATATCATTCTTGCCTTTTATTTATATTTTTTAAACATAGGGTATGGATTACCCCTTAAATCTGCGATGGAAAGCACTTTCTCCCTATTTTAGGGAGAAAGGGTCTTTGGACGCTGAGAAATGCGCTCAATTTGTCTGAGATGATGAAACGTCAATAAAACTGAATGGATTACTATTATACGACCATGCGGCCATGTGAGCAGTGGGGACATGAATATTTTTGAATAATAACCAACTTTTCTATTTTATTGTTGTTCTTTGTCGACTGGGAAAATGATATCGTGGACTACTCCTCATCCCAACTTGGACAATGGATGTTCTATGTATGTATACACATATGTATAACCCTGCAGGATTGTCGATGATAGCCATATCGTCTGTCAAAGGCTACTACGGGTATTCCCTCTCGGCCTGGATTTACGGAGTTGCATTAGGTAAGAAATGTTTTCTATTGTATCATTTTAAGGGCCTTTTACCGTTCCTCTTGACTGGGGATGTAAAAACTAGGGAATCTTTTGCTGAAATCATCATTTATCGATTTATTTTTCCTTAGGATTTCTTTGAAAGTTCTTTTGAATTTTATTTAGTCTTCATTGGATTTAGACTTCAAATAATAGGTTGTGTACAGGAAGAGGATTTGTGCCTTAATTTGATTAATAGGCCAGGTCACCATAATACAAGAGGGACGAGCTGAGGGATCTTGTTAAAAGATTGAGGAAAAAGCCTCTGTGAGCGTATCACATCAATTTCGCTCAATTTTACACGTGACTTCATCTTATTTGACACTCCAGTGGATTTTTATTCATCTGGTGCTGTCAATATGACACAAAGAATGAAATGAAAGGTAGAGAAATCGAGAGATCAGTTCACCTTCCACTTCCTAACTTCAGTCTGGGGAAAGGAGAGCTGAGTCAGCTCCATCCACCCTGATCTCAAATCGTCTAGAGACAATAGGCGTACTGACATTCAGAAAGCTAGAAAAATCTAAGCTATCCTTTTAGAAACTATTTCTTTCACATTGCTTTCGAAAAATTTTTGGATAACTTTTTGATAGGAATTTTTTTTCCGACTGTTTCAGCGGGTGCTGTGGCTGTCACGCTGGCATTTTATTCGTGCCGGCCAGACTGGGTTTAGCAACCTTTTTTTCTCTCCACTATTCATGATTTGTATTCAGTGGGTTGTATCCTATTGTCAAACATAACTCAATTTCACTTCTAAAAAGTCGTAACTCAATCTCTTCCCTTAAAAATCATGGAGGAAAATTGGGTAATATTGCCAAAAAAGTTTTGTGTCGGTCTGTGCAAACATTTGAGAAGCGCTTGCAGGGTAGCTCGGAATTCCCATCACCTGGCAGGATAAGGGCTTAACTTTCAAGTTAGATAACGTTTCTTCGCACATATCCTGTACACACTACTTTCTGTAAAGTAGTACATAATGCATGGATCGGTTCAAACAGATCCCGTCCTTTTTTATTCCTGAGAATTCTCGGAGAGACACGGGGATAAATCTATGAGGATTGAATTGCAATTTCATCTGGCCAAAAAGGCAATAAACTAAATCGGATCTCTCAGGAGGGAGACAATGGAACTCCACTTTCCAACGGCTTTATTTTGTATTTATGGCTAGAGCCCCATTAAATGGAACCCGTTTCCGGGCGCAAACATAATTTATTCATGGGGGTTACAGCCTTTGTATGGGGTAGTGGATTTTTTTATTCTCAAAATCTTATCTACTAAGCCCAAATAGGTGTAAGTGTATAGTAGACATAAAGAAGAACTGATCTGGAAATTGCCCGGGTTGAAAGATCAATATGTGTCTGTGTGTGTGATGAATGTGATGATATAAGATCCACCACCACTCGCTCTCTCCTCCGTCGAGGTTGAACTTGGAAGTTTGGAACGGAAGTAGGAACAACAAGGAAAGAGAACCCCGGATACGATGAATCGATTGCTTTCTCTTTCTTGGGCTTTCTCTTACTGAAAGCATTAGTTACTTAAAACTAAGCCAGGTGAAGAACTCATCGACACTTCGATGAGTGAAGGGATGGAGTTTGTGTACAATAGGAGTAAACTTAGTTGGTAGTTTATCTACTGGAGGAGAACAAGAAATTGATAAGTTTGGCGTACAATAGGGTTGGAAGCATGGAGAAGTTATTTAAGCCGTAGGATCTCCATTAATCCCCTTCAGACAGACTGACATTAATGAATGGATCACCTGACGAGATGTCAATTAAATTCTCATTAATTACACCAACAATAATCCCTGTCTTAATGGGAAGCTTAATTTGTCAAAATCGCCAGACCCCGATGCTAACTTCTGTTCTACACTTGTAGTTCCTTTGTAACTTGTGAATATTTTATTATTGTATTACAGGTTCGCATTTGTACACGCTCAAAGTGCTAACAATGGAGCTGACCCGGACGAAGCATTGGAGCCGAATCTGGTCATGTGTTCAGTCCCTCATGTCTCCAGGGATCTTGTTGGGGTCAGGGGTGACGTCATACATTGGGAAACCTGGATTCTATGCCTGTGCCACATTTGTGCTCATCGGAGCAGGTCTTATCGGCTTTCAATTAATTGACCTCACTAAATGTGGGTCTCCACAACTATCAAGCGTAGATAATGACTCACCCATTCCACCTGCTCCACCTCCAATCTCACCCCATAAATATGGACATGCCACGCCTAGCCTTGGCGTGGGTCTTGGCGTAGGTCCTATCCTATCTGGCCCCCCGGTTCAACCGGGTTTCTATCCTTTGAGACGGTCAATCAGCCTCCAACAACCAGTTTATCCTTGTTGTCGAGAGGCAGGTGAAATCGGGCTTGGTGGGGGCACTGGATACCCCTATCCTCCCGGCTACTCCCCGTACTGTCGTGAATGTGTCCTAAGCAGTCCTATGCCCGTTGGATATCCGTATAGTATCGGAGGTCAAATCTATCCCGCCCCTTCTGCCACGATGATAAGATCTTATTCACTCCCGCAGACGGGGCCTGTGCCAAATCCTACGGCTCATTTGATGAGCACGGGCACACAGACAAATCCCAATAGCCCTGTTCTTTCTGAGAGGCTAAATGGACACATGTATCCGGGAACTTATGACAGACTGCCGACCCTACCGGGGTCTTTCCTTCCTCAGGATAGAGTCATTAGAGATGGAGATGATGGAGAGGATAGGCACAGACGGGGGATTGGAAGTGGTGGCACTACAATGGCCACCAGTGCAATTCCCAACACCTCATCATCGTATAAAAATACGGTTATGTTTGCCTCGAACCCACAACTTTTCCCAGCGTCTGCTACGCAGTCTTCTGCCACTTCTACAACTGATAGGAGTGCCACACCCACCCCTACTGCTTCTCATTACTCTCATAATCATTCCCATCACAGACATCATAATCATTCTCCAAGAAGTACCCCGAGACATTATTATCCTCAGAGAGAGGAGAGGAGGGCTAATTTCATCCGGAGTCAGCAAAGATCGTTTGACTCACAACAGTTCTCTACTGAAGAGCTTCAGGAACAACATCTCAACCACCAGAGGCAACATCAACACTCACAGCCTCAGCAGCAGCAACAACAACAGCAACGGTACTACCCGACTGTCGTGACGGTTGAAACACACAAAAAACCAGGAGCCATTTCGGGGAAAGTTGAGAAAGCCCAAGAAACTCCCCAGGCCCAACAACAGCAACAACAACCTGCTTTCACACGACATTACTTTGATTCTTCTAAAATCCAGAAGGCTCAGTCTAATGTAGGTCAAGGGTTATCTGGGGGCCAAGCACAAGGTTCAATATTTCAATCTAGTTCAACCCAAGGCCAGCACTCATTACCGTTATCCAGCATCAATGCCAAGTTACAGCAGTATCAACGGCAACAACAACAACAACAGCAACAACAGCAGCAGCAGCAAAAGGAACAAAGACCTCTACCAAATGGATTCAATTGGAGAAGCATTCAAAAGCAAAATAATCTGAACCCTTTCGAAAACGACCCCGACCCACCGTACTATCCCGCTTCTCAGACTCTTTCTCATGCTCAAACACATGCAGCGTATGGAGTAAAACATCCAGTAGCAAAGGTTTCCAGTTCAGAGTTTGACGTAGAGCAGCCTAAATTCAATTCCTTGAGAAGACCTGTACCCCGAAGTACTCATAACTCTAGTATCAGCAGTCATCTAAATCATTCGATTTCTGGAAGTCACGCAGGTCATGGTCAGATGCAAACATACGGACAAGGAATCGGTAATCAGATCCAGGCATACGTTCCCCCTCATTATCATTATCCACACCCACACCCACACCCACACCACCACACACACTCTCATCAGCATAGCCAAGCTCCTAGAGGCCGGGGTCACCCTTCTCATTCAAGGAACCACTCAGCGTCTGGGATTGTGCCCCTAGGGCCAGGGCTGGGGGATTGTCCCTATTGTGATCCGAGGATGGCCCCTCCACCTCTAAGTCTAAGCGTTCCAGCCCTTGAGCAATCGGATCCACATTATATGTGCCATTACGGAGCACCTGTTCCCAACTACCTCCGACGCAGAAATACTTGGCACCACCACCGAGACCAGCTCGAAGCAATAACCACGTCTGTCTGAGGGTTACTTGAAGTATTCTCTGGTCTGAGAATATGGAGAACTCTCTCTTCAAAATTTCTATGATTAATAACTCTTGATAATTAAGGGACTTTCAGATAGTCTATTTGAGTCATCACACTGTTGATGATCGATTATATAGCAATTTACCGTAATGATGGTGCTTTATTAAACTGCTGCGTGGTATGTTTTCTATTAAAAAAAGTGCGTCGATATGAATACAAGCTGATTGCTGATGATACACAAACATGCTACACACAAGACATATTATGGCTCTGCGGGGATAAAAAAAAGTACCTTATCCAACCAAATGTTGTTCATTCAAATCACAAAAGAAAGCACAAAAGTACCAAAGATTAATCAATTTTTTTAGCAATTATCTAAACCAATATTTACACAACAACAAGAACAAATACAGAAAAAAAACTTGCCA
The DNA here is from genome assembly GCA_034694785.1 of Agrenia bidenticulata. NCBI lineage: Eukaryota > Metazoa > Arthropoda > Collembola > Entomobryomorpha > Isotomidae > Agrenia > Agrenia bidenticulata. Next base: position 8,983 of record JAQFYM010000080.1, read on the forward strand.
CTACTCGCCATAGGTCTGTAGGTGATGAATATAATATTGTATCTAGTAGTCTGTTTCTAAAATTTGAAAAGACACTGTGTGTCCCATATTGAAATATTGATATTGATGTTTGATAATAAAAAATTCGTACAAATCCAACTCTATACAATCCTGGTCCATCCATCCCCCAAAATTAAAACCCATTCAGTCCATAAAACTCTCAAGCATTCCTAACCTCAAAACACCTCCATCTCCAAAGTTCCAACTGTCACCTAACAGATGTTGAGATTTTTGAATTGCACAACTAGAATATGATATTATATCTCCCCAGGTTGGGGATCGTGTGAGGAATTCTGACCAGAAATGACCCCTCATACTCATACCTCTGTATTAGATACCTAAAAGAGTTCATAGGACATTTCAGGATTGTCTTCCTTCGTGATGGATGAGACTCGTGAGACTTTTGAAAGAGAGATACGTGATGTTCACCGCATCACAGCTATCGGGTTTAGTATCCGTGCCCTCTACTACACCATATATGTCTCGATGAAGGGTTCTTATTCATTTGCCCAAGTAGTTTGTACATTGCGTGTACGAGAAGGAGAGAGACGAGGGGATGTCATTAGTGGCCGAGTGGATCATAAAGAGCACAATAAAAGTAAAGTAATTTATACCTTTCATACATACGGCCATAGAGAGAGAGAAAGATCTTCGGAAGCTTGAGATTACTAAGATGGAGAGATGGAATCCCAGGATGGCATCATTTCTCTCATCATCTATTTTACTCGATCAGAAAATAACTCCGTGTTCATCTTCCTCAGTTCTCAGACCCATATTACACATGACATAGTTGGTATATACCAACTATACCAATGTGTCCTATACCTTCCTATCTCCTCAGCTAGTCTCTATATGTATCTACATCTCTGTTGGATGATGATGATCAAGATTCAAGATGATGATCATCATCTTATTTCTTCATGAGGATATATGTCCCTCTGTGTGTGTGTCAGAGTTTCCAGCCCTATTTCTTCCACTGTCGATTTCCACTATAGAAAAGAAGAAGAATAGATCTTGATGATATTATGGTAACGATAAATTAGATGTTCGTGGCCTGAGAGTAGTCTCGAGTTCTGTATACACGCATTGTGTGGTGGTATCCCGGGATGGGATCTGTTTTATTCCTTCTGAGTCGTTCGAGTAATCTTCTTTGGGTTATATATTTTTTCTTTATTTTTCGGGGAATAAATCTCATTCCGTCTCCTTGAATATTGAATCAAAGGCTTCGGAGATAATAAATAAATATGAGTGCCATTTGTGGGAGCTAGAGTATTTCATCATTTTGAAAGTCGGTCTGGTTTTGATGTCTGAGTCAGCTCTGTTGGAGGTGCAAAGTGGAAGTTGATATTGAACTTCAAGTGGATTGCTCTGAGCAATCAAACAATGGATGGTCGCAGGAAAAGCAGTAGGTGTATAAATCAAGACTCTCGAGCTACTTGCTCTCTGTAGATTCTAGAATGTTTGGACTGGAGGAGGAAGTGAAAAATAACTGTGGCGTAAATAGACTAGGGTGGCTCAAAGTTATTCCAACTCGGTTCAAGTTCAATGGCTGTGGAAGGAAGTTAGGAACAGAGTTGGTAACTTGTTTCAAGTTTTACTACGCCTGAATTTAAGATAAACTTCCATTTCTTTTGACCCCGACCGGTTTCTTAGATTTTGGATTCTATCAGAGATTAGCTTTTTCTATCTCAACTTCTGACAAATTACTTTTGGACTTGATAAGTAAGGTTGTAATAGGATTCTTTGACTAGATTGTTTTTGATGAAGTCAAAGTCGGAATGTCAATGATTAGTTATTAATTAGTTGAGAAATGGATTCGGTATTATCGTTCTGGTCTTGAAGGTAGAGGAAGTCTTTGATGGAAGTATATAATTCTTGGAACGAGATCACTTTCGCTAAATAAATACTGAAATTCCAATCAGTATTTTAGATATTATTTAGGTTACTACATATAGATATTTGCTACTTAGATCTGGTATACTTTTACAGCAAAAGGGCGGATAAAATAGTACCTTTCCAAAGTACTCCTGTCGCCTGTAAAATATTCTCAAACTATGAGCCTAAATCAACAGATCTCTACTAAATCTAATTCAAATGAAAGTGTTTACTTACACTTCAAATCTTCGATGAGTCATCTTCTCCAGTTTCAACGCAAAGATCAAAACACCTTCTTCTTCCAATGACAAACAAACCCATTGAGAAAATAAAAGTAAATATTTAGAAACAATTTGAAACCCACTAGAGCCAAAGGAATTACAACCCCAAACCACCAACAACTTTCTCTCTCTCAGCTCTCCTTGTTCCATAAATCATTTCAAACTTGATCCAATTAATTAAAATGGACAATCCCATACTGAACAATCCTCTCTTCATCTATTATAAACATTACAATACAACTATGTGAACTACAAGACTACAACTGAAGCTACCATGTGGGATATGATAATGATATGAAATAAATGACCTATATACTTACCAACTCATAATCAACCAAACCCCATCCACCAACGAATCCCAACCAGAAAACCGCATACCTCCTACTTATCACATACAAATATATTATCATTATCACATATGTCCTAGTCCAGCCCTTATATATACTGTCCTACTTATTTCAAAAACTATTCTCTCAACCCATAGGAAACCTAGTTTAGAGAAAATATAAAACCTCGGTAAAACCACAGCCAAATCCGGGTTGATTACTTTCTTTTGATCCCCACCCTCTACCCGGGCTCTACCTACAAGAGACTACAAAACGTACAACTACAACCTACAACCTACTCAACATTCAAACCCACTTCAAACAACTTTCTCCCCCCGTCCATGCTTATCTCATGTACTACAGCCTCGTACAGTTTCCTTTCATCATCAGCTCGTATCATTTCACTAGAATGCATAAAAAACTATCAAATTCATCCCACACAGCCCATTCTCCTCTCTCTGTATATGCATAATATTATTTTGGATGTACATGGAGAGAAAAACCCCCAGCAACTACAACACGGAGATGGAACATGTATGTAAATTGTATTATTTCCAGTCATCATTCCATAATATTAAATTCCACTCCAGTCTCCAGTAGTCAGATACTTATATATGGAGTGTGGCATCAACAATGGCCATAGCAATCAACAATGCACAAGTTACATTTATTTGTCATACATTCCATTTCCAGCATTCTCAACTCTTAAAATCCTCTCTGGATACCTTTCCCTTCCTTTATTTTCTCTGACACAATTCCCAATTTCCTCTAGAATGTAAAGCACTTTTATAGCGGAAGTTCACATTACTTTTACTTCCAATGGAATATCGAGCAGAGTCATTTTACGACATGTAAAAGCCCCCCTCCCTCTCCATCATCCATAAGAATCTAGCCCATTTACAGCATAAAAGACAAACAAAATGCATCCGAAACAATAAAGGAATCTCTCTGTCAGTATAAAATAATAAATTGTCCGCTATGAACTCGTTGGTACAAGTCGTAATTCGTAACTCGTAATTCTATTAGTACCTTTACGACTTTACGGGCCTTGTTGTTGGATGATCTCTGAGAGAGATATGAGGATAATCCCATCCCACTTTAGTCACCCATCAGGATCCATCCAAATTGAGGCCAAATGACTTAAATAGCCTTCCTTCCGACTCATCTAACCTTTCTAAACTTAGTTCCCTATCTCTCCATTCCACAATCCTCAGACAGAACTAAAACCTCCTTTCTCTCTGTACTAGAAAGGAGAGGGATACAATCATACAATACAGTCGAGAGAGATATTCTCACACTCCCTCGTCATGAGGATTCGCTCTTGACTCGCAAAAGTACAATGTAATTTATATTATGTCAGCTCAAGTGTCAGGAGCTTTATTGAGATGTATTCAGTCCCCTCTTGGTCTATCTTGTCCGATCTTCAATCTAAATTCTAAAACCCTATACCCTACGTACTACAAAGTGTAGCTTTAAACAACATAATAATATTTGAATTAGATCTTCGCTCTATATATATATCTCTCTTCTACCAATCTATGCAGAATCAAGGAATTATATACAAAACGAGGAGCAAGGGCATAAATAGTGTTTTGGTGGAGTTTAAAGGGATTTGTGAGGAGCCATTTAAGCGGAGAAATAAATTGGCCCTTGTCTATAGGAAATGACAATGGCAAGCACTGGCAACATTTGAGTATAAGCTGACTATAGATGGTAACAAAAACTAAGGAATAAATTACTCGAGTTTTGTTGGAATGTTTAGAATTTAGAATTCTGAGGAGGCTCAGGGTGAGAAGACATTCTGCTGCTCAACTAGCTAGAGTAACTTATTAAAGGAATTAATTACGGAATCAAAACAAGGGCCCAAGTTTTTCAGCCCAATTCCCCATTTCTTGATTGGGTGTGTTAAAAAATAAGCACAGTACACAACACGCTATAATTTTTTGCAGTATGACAGAGCATGTCGTAGTTTTAGTTACATAGGCTTCTAGTAGTTGTTAAAAATTTGTATTCTGTATTTCATTTGAAATAAATCCCTTGTTAGGAATAGTTAAGAATTTAGCTGTTAAAGAAGGAGACGGAAGAAGTACTAAAAGGGTATAATGGCAGTGGGGGCTCAATTTAAGTTTAGATACTTGTTCCTCGTCGTCCTCTCTGCCCAATTGACAAACTTTTCCCATCATCATAATCGTCAGGAGAATCATCTCTCTCTCACTCTCGTCCCTTGTAGGCTTTGGCAGTGCGGCCTTTTCCGTGAGATTCGTGACGCGTGTCATATTGTCCCTTTCTTCTTAAAATGTCTCGTTGGAAAGGACCTTTTCTCCGGCTTGGGTTTCAAGGCTTAACGAGGATTAATGAGCGACGCTCGGTTTAAGGCTTTACACTCAGAGAGAAATGGTGAACAAAGAGAGAGAGAGAGACCAGAGGGTATAGTGTTGTCTTTAGAATTTCGAGGATCAATAGATCAATTGTTGTGGAAGAGGATGATGAATTTCCGTTTGGGCTTGCTTATACCATGCAGGTGATTCAAACTTATGATTATTCGTGAGATTACAACACCAAGAGACTTTACCAAGAGTGGTAAAGTTGAATGGCAACTCCAGTCCAAATCTTACCAGTGCTGGTGGACACACGGTTTACCGAAAACTATATCCTTAATATAAAACGTGTCATGAGTTTTAATCAAAATTGGTGTCATTAGGTATGATGAAATATTTGTTGGCTGGGAGGCATATATATATCTTAGATTAAAAAGAGTACAAGATTCTTAGGAAAGTTTAGTAAGGCTTTCCGCGATCTTTAACTTTAATCTTGCTTGAGATAAGTTGAAAAAATTTTCAGTTCAATGTGACACGACATATAAACAAGAGAAAAAAGCTTATTTTACATGACTACAAACTTGTATCTGCAATAGAAACAGGGTTGACAGTATTAATATTTATGTTTATCAAGTATAACAAAAAAAACAGACATAACTTGATGAAACAATCTTTAGTCCCCCCCCTTCGACTCAATCAGCTAAATACAACGGTGCAGGACAATTAATTTCTTGAGACCCTTGAAACCACAAGAATGCCAAGTTCTGCTATGTCCCATGACCCATCCAGCGTCTCCGCCAGTTTAACCTCCAGGAATGCCAAAAACGGAATAGTTCCAAACAAAAAAACTTTCCCAAGTCCGTCCTTCTAGATTGTAGATGATTTATTCCAAGTGAGGTTCGTCAGCCTATATAAGCATCGTTCCTAAGTACACAGAGTCGACAGAGTCCCAGGAGAGGAGATTCGTTTTTTTTGTTCAAATGTGTAAAGTGTAAATGCAAAAAAGATATAAAAAAAAGTTCTGAACAAGGGCGAGTATTGAAGCGGATAATAAAACAAAATGAAAAAGCGAGGAATTTACATTGTCAAAAGATGTGGAAGAAGGGACTTGGCTCATTCTCATCTCATACTTACTTGGGGGGTTGGGTTAATAATCATAATAATCATAAACTTTGTTTCATTCACTTTTCTCAAGTTTCCTTAGTATTCTCAATCCCATCTTATTATTCTGATTCTCAGGAAATCAATTTCAACCTGCTTTTGCCACCACTACCGAACCAACTACTAAAAGATACGACCAATCACCATCATCAAGACTACCACTACTTTCACCAGACTTAAAACTTTTGCTACATAGACACGAATTCCCTTCATTTTTTAACCCCTTGAAGTTTTTTTCCCTAAGAAAAAGTAGAACTTCCTACATACTTTAAACATCTATAGAAATTCAACTCAACGAGTGTGTGTGTGGGTTAGCATGACATCCCCTAGGGTTTCCTCCCCGTAAATTTTAATTAGGAATTTTAATGAGATTTTTACAACATTTTTTACCATGCTCTTAGCACATAAATCCTATCCTAACGACCCAGTGTCGGCATTTGTTCACTGATGTTATAGATGCATAGAAAATATAACCTTCTTACTAAGCGCGATAAGATACTCAATACTAAGTTATTGTACGAAATTCTTAAGCTAAAAAACATGCTTAAAAAAATCCTGCTACTTTATGTTAATTTTATTTTCCAAGGACGGAGTTAACAACAATTTTATTCAAATACTTCCTCACCTGCGTGATTGCAAATAACACTCAATGTATGAGACACAATAAAAATTACGGTTTGGAAACACTAGATTTCATAATCTAATCTAAATATCCTCCTCGCCTTCTTCCTACTTCCTACTGCTCTTCACTCTAGTAAACTTGTACCAGGTCACTTTTAAGTGATTTATGAGTTTTATCGAAGTTTTTATTAATTCGTCCATTCACCGAGAAACAGGGCACTTCTCTCCTTTCCTCTTCACCAACCACAAATATATCGAGGGCGAAAAACGGGAGGAAACGAAATTGAAAACTTATGCATTACATCATCTACTATATACGCTCCTTCTCTACTATTTTTCATTACATGGATGCAAGGGAGGAATTGATATTCTGAATTCCAACACCGTTAGCCCTAATATCCCTAATACTCCAGCAATGGAAAAGAATGACTGCGAGTTCAGCAATTCTTGAGAGACTTACAAATATACTTTTTCTAAAACAGACAAGAGAAAGCTACAAATTTTTTTGACAAGACTTTAATATATGAGAGAAGTGTGCGTGCGGGGGAAGCTGTAGGCCCTTGCTGTATCCAGAGGGTGAGATTTAATGTTCCATGATCTCTGTCCACACATATGATATGTGAATTGAGAAGATGGCAGAGAGGGTAACTCTAACTGTATTCTTATGCAGTTGAGATCGTTTCAAAAATGTTGAAACGGTGCTAGGAAAAGGATGGGCTTATCTTAAAAATAAATCAAAAGAGTGTCAGACAAGGGAGTCATAAAAATGTAAATGTCCCCAGCACTTGTTACTTCTCACGTGTGAGCTCGGAGAGAGACACGGTTCTCATCTCGACACAAAATTGAGATCAACGACGGCCCTTCACACACAGGGAAACAAATGAGTTTCGTGGACTTGGCTTCCTCACTTGGGTTTATGGGAAGAAGGCCATCAGGTATTCTATTGGACTGGTGGAACACTAAAATATTCTAGATTACTCAGAGAGAATGAGAGAGAGTAGTGGGAAGACTTTTAAGACGGATGAAGAATGGATATGAGGGGATAAGCTTTCTGTAACTATTTTGTTCAGCCTTGGGAGAGACAGCTTTAACTTTCACTTTGGAATTTAACAAAAAATATATTCAAACATGTCTGGACTACTTTGGTGTGTTAATATCCTCCCCACTTACAGAGATGAGGAATTACTTTGGTATTACAACAAGTTACACATGCTACAGACTCAACAACTTTCACAGTTTAATTAACTGGTAAGCCACCACATATAACATAAATAATTGAGTCAATTCAACTGTAAATTGCACTCAAACTCTCTCAACTCTAAGCCTGGCTTGGAATGTAAGAAAGTTGCCTATTGTTCCTCCTCAACTCTTTCTGAATATCATCTCCATCTCTGTCAATAGTATATCAATAAGTTACGAGGGCCATTGACCAATTTCAGTCGGCAGTTCCTAGCTTCTGAGTTTGAGTTTCTACACCCAAGGAGTAGCAACTAGCAAGATCTCAAGGGATTTCTAAAATCCACACATTAGTTCCGAGAAATCAACTGCATGTCTTTTATTCTGACTTAACCTATTTTCAATAGCAGAGCCAGAGGACGAGCCCCATGCATGGGATGTGCTCCCCCGGAAATATACTTCCCCCATTTCACAGTCACTAAAGAACACATAATAAGCCACAACTACTAATTACAAAATAATTACTCATGCTATTCATTCCTTGGAATTCAATCAAGTGGGAAATTAAATGACGAAAACAGAAGCCGGCCCACCGCTACCTTTGTTCTTCTAGTCAAATTTCACAAATCCCCTACCAATTCTAAAGACCTATTCAGTCATGAATGATCTAAACCCTGTATAGTATTCTTGTTTACCCATTACATCAACTCATTTTCAATGCGGATATACCACTGCTATCATGGTAGTCATACGAGCAGAACACAAGGCATTATTCTATTTTCACTGTGAATTTTAATTCCATCCTACTCAAACAATGAAAAGGATGGTCACCACTGGACTATCGTTCTGACACATTCTATCTACTGCAGGAAAAGCGTGGAAAAAGCAGAATGACTCAAACCATGGATGATAGATGTGTCCTTTATCAAAGCCCGAAAATACTGAATTAATATCATAAAGCCATTTCTCCAACCGAACCCCCATCAATATTAATTTCCACCATGCACATGTAGTGTCATCCATCCCAGATCTAGATTCAATGTAGGAATACGATCTTTAATTAAAGAGCAGAGGGTGAACTACCGATGGTGCCTGGTAACAGGACAAGTGTGCCTAGGAGAAAGTATTTAATTTCGATACCTTTTCTACTCTTGTAACTTTGGAATTTATCACTCACAATGAATCTACACATGGTTGATACTACATGCGTCTCCATTTTCAAATAGGTTCGAGCAATCCCATGAATATTGAACGAATTAACGACTTGCTAATGCATAATAATATAAGAGTTGGACGTGGAGGACTAATTACAGAAAATTACAACTGGTGGCTTGTCTCCCAAAAGTAGAGAGTTAGAGAGACTGCGGCTGGTGCGGATCTGACATAGTAGTCTCGTGGTAGTAGTATGACATGGCCTCGTCCTTCAGGGTATGACTGTGGCTTTGGTTCCCCTCATACCCTTAGAGACTAAAGGGTTAGAGTTAATGGGCATTTCTAATGACTGAATATTACTCATTGGAGATGAAATACCCGGATGTAATCGTCCTACTGTCATCATTATATGGATCTGGCCCTATGGGCTACGGGATTATAATAATAATAACATGCCAGACTCAGAGACTCTACCAAGTCGACATACTTTAGACTATACTAAAGGATGTTCGAATCTAGGAGAACGTGTAGTAATCTTTCGACAGATATCCATTTAATTTGAACCACAACCTCGCCCCTCTTCACGCTCCGGAGTCCTTCCAAGTCCTAAGTCCTTGATGAGTATCATGAGATAATAGGGTTAGATTTGATCGTCCATTGGCCTAAGACCCCTGCGTACACAATAGTAATATAGATTTTGAGTGATACGAATTCATAATCACAACTTATCATCTTTTCATGTGCAGCCATTCTAGTACGTTCTGATTCTGGTCGGTAGAGATAGGGCTGGGCTGGTCTCATTTGGCTTTTTATCCAGAGGAAAGCCTGGGATGACTAGGAGTCCAAAATTTACCGTTTTGTTTGTGACTTCCGTGCAAGGACCTGATGACTTGAAGTTGGAAGGGTAGTGGTGCATGGTATGGTTGGGCTTTAAGGCTACGACTTTCTCGAGATGTTTGAATTCTGAGGGAGGATATGTTGAATTAAATGTGGCCTGGTTGAGATAGTGGAAATTGAAGGGAATAAAGACAGGCTAGTTTGACACTGGAAACTAGAACGAAGGGTTATGCTTCTAAACGAGCAACTAAGGAAAGACATTTCACCAAGTGACTTTCGAAGCAATTGTCTCTTATCGTTATTTGTAATACTTTCCCCAAACATTCCAAATTACAAGTACTGAGAAAGGAGCCATTAAGCTTTAGATTGGAACTTCTTGTTTGCAGAAGTGGAAGGGAAGTTGCAATTTGGGTGATGTCAATATCTTCGTTTTGACACTGTCGGACTTGCAATTAAAATTACGAGCTACTATTTTACAACTATGGATGCAGCTCATGGGATAGAAGGAACTGGAGAATAGACATGGTAGTACAACATATTTTATCAGATAACCGCAATTTTTGTAACGTTACAATTTAGATTAACTACACCATCAGTTCTACATACTATCAGTTTAAAGAGTCCATTGGCGATAGTAGATACTACCTTAATTTACTAGCTAGATAATAACAGAGATAGTCACCGAAAAGGTTTTCAACAATAAAAAGTAAGCTACATTCAGGTGAAACAAATACTGAGCGTATGTAGCAAGGAAAATAAAATTTATCGACTCTACCTTTGCTTCTTCCTTAATCGTCCTCAGAGGAGTTGGAAGATATTTCATCAAGAACAGTTGCAGCTCGAGTTGAATACTCGTCGTCAGCAATGTCAGAATCCGAATTGTCCGTCGTCTGACTGGTAGTCGGAGTGGTCGGAGGCACGGATGTGTTGACTTCCATCAATTCGATCGGAAGCTCGGAACACGTTGCAGAATCTTGATCTACGCTCAACAAATCTCGCTCTTGTGATTCAGAAATCACTACTATTGGAATTTCTGATATGTCCTTGTCGTCAATTGTGATTTTAGACATTACATTTTCCATTACGGTCTGCTCCTCAGTGTTCTGACTTACGAAAGTCTCTGGAATAATATCTCGAGCAGAAACAATGGGGACTGCATCATAATGAAGAGTGACCCTGCCAGTCGCATAGTTGGATTCACCTACTTGCGTGATATCATCCACTAGATACGTTTCCATCAAACTTTCCATAAGATCAACTTTGGTGTTTTCAAAACAATCCTTAACTGAAATTCCTGAATATGAAATGGTCGCAGGCATATCATACTCCGTCATTTCGACATCTACGCTTTTAGAAAGGAAGCTAGACTCCGCTGATCCAGGTGCTAATTCTATAATGTCTTCGTATAATCCAAAATCATCTTCTTTACCAGCACCAGCAGTTTCAACGAGAGCCTTTTTAGGGGTATCATCATCAATTTCTATAAAAACAGGCAAACCAACGGCACCAAATGCATTTTCTACCACATCTTTTGAGCCACAGGGGTCCAGCTCTGGTTTTTTGGGTTCATCGTTACTTGGAACAACTTGTACAACTGTTGTACTAGGTGCGTTTGAAGATGGTGCCGGATTTGCAGGGTGAACTTTAATCCATTTCATTTGTTTGGCAATAAAGGGCGAAGTCATACGAGTATGAGCCCCACCAGTCGTTTTACTGAAAACGTCCTTCGGGGGGATGGTGTCCCTCATGTATGGTTTGGGCTCTTGAAAAATCGCAATGGAACTCATTGAAGGAGAAGGTTTCCCTTTCTTGGGGGTTTCTTCAGCCTTACTAATGTTTGGAATCCCTTTAGTTGCAGTTATGAGTGGTACTGAGTGATTTTCTCTCATAAACGGCCGCTCTTCGTCTAAAGATGCAGCGAGATCCAATGAACACTGAAATAACAGTGCAAGTTTCTGCTTCTGAATTTCTGTTTTGGTTTCTAATTCATTTTTCATACCCTGAAGAAAAATCAAGTTTCGATTCAATGCCTTATTAAGTTACAAACATTGGACAACAATACGACTAGTTTTTAACAGCTAGCAAACCTCTAATACACTAAGCTCTCTCGAGAGATTATTGAATTTAGCTTCCATGTTTTTCCGGTCAGGGAGGCGCAAGAGCAGCTTGACCATCGCTTCGCATTCCATCTTGCACTGCTTCAAACGCTGCTCTGCGATGTTCTGCTCTTTAGCCTCAATAAGTAGCTGTTTATGAATGCCAAGTTCGACTCGAATTTCAGCTTGTAGGGCAACATACTTTTCTTTAACGTCCTTTACCACGGCAATAGTTTCGATTGTCTTGTGTGTCAGGAATCTTGTATGGTCCATTTGCATCATAAGTCGCTTGTGAATTATTCCACTATATTATACAGGATTATTAAAAACAAAGAATTTCGGCCATTACATTTGAATAGTTTCGACTCATAAAATTCAAACTTCATAATTTAAAAAATACTTTTCGATTTTCTTTTCCTTCCGAGTCTCTTCTGAATCCCCGGCTGCTGGGTTGTTTGATGTGACCCATGCCACATAGTCTTGCATGAAGTTCCCGATCTTTTTGTCATCCCCTCGGCCGTCCCCGTCAGAAACCAGCCTTCTTTTAAATATAGTTTCTACAATAACATCAACCGTGAATTTAATTGACATCTAATCATTAACGACTTCCTGTGGCAGCAAAAGATTTGATTGAAGCCAAACAAATATTTTAAAATGCTCAATAAAAAGTAGAACCACGTCGACCTTCATTTTACCTTCAATATCCATCAAACTCATATGTTTGCTTTTCTCCGTCAAATCCATTTACTTTACTATTAAATACTACCACATTTATAGAGCGAAATTTTGCATTTATTTATCATGTACACTTGTATCCTGTTTCCTGTTTCGTTGCTTAGAATTTCTTTGAATTTTGTAGATTAGGATTTTAGGATCAAAATTAGTTTTTCAGCAAATGAAATGCAAAGCAAAGAAAAATTAAATACTTCCTTTAATTAAATAAGCGAAAAGAAATTAATCAAATAAGTATCCCTTGTCTTGAATCAGATCATCAATGAAAAATGAAACCAAGTTTAATTACAATTCTTGCTGTTTGTATTTGTATTTCCCGAGGTGGATTAAAAAACGGAGCAGTCAGTGAGTGAGAATAAAATCTGTTCTCTATGAAAACTTCCACACCATGCAAACTCCATCCTAATTCGTGTGTGAGTACTTTAGATTTGTGTGTGACCTTAGGTTTACATTTTAAAATTGTCCTCCTACACACCCTTTACTTGAATTATGACCTTCTGACCTCTTGTAACCTTGCGAGTATATCCTTAAATAGATCTCTGTAGTAGTTATGTGAACACAAAGAGAAGTCCAACTATTGAATATAAGACTGGGCCTCAACATGGGTTGGTTTTTGAAGGTCAGGGGTAGATTTTTTCGACAGCTTCATAATTATGTGTATCTGCATCTGGCTCTTTTCAAAATCGGTCGACTTGTTTTGGAGGAGTTATGAAACGGACTCTTGACTTGACTTGACTTGACGGATTATATAGATGATTATGATGTTTATGAATATCAAATTATATGCATCTGATCTAGCACCGGACCGGTCATGCAGTATAGTAAAATAAACTATAAACAACAACTGTTTCAATCAAGACTAGGCTGATCAAAATTTATCTGTAGTTGAAGGCGTTTTTCTAAAAATGCATTTGCAAATGCAACAACTACCATTATTTACATGATTATTTACACATCAAATAATGAACAATAATGGACATTTGACCCTTGAACCAGAGCATATGTAGCAATGGCAATCAAAGACTGATCAACTGATAAAAAAATGTCTCGGTGAAACGTTCCCTAGCTATCCCAACTTTTTCTGCGGGGGAAGAAGACCATTAAACCAGGTCAGATAGTTCGGAACGTTTGCGAAAACGGTTGGGTACTTTGGATTGCCACAAGGGATCATCCCCCAAGAGACAATCCCACACTGATAATCGGTACCGTTTTCATTCTTACAAACAAGAGGTCCTCCCGAATCTCCCTAATTGATATTTAAAAAACCGTACATAACTCAAACAATATTCCACTACCACATTCTTAAGTTTGTTGAATTAAACAGCTTCTTACGTTACAAGATCCATATCCTTCTGAAATGCTTCCAGCACAAATCATCCCTGGAGTTATATCAGACCGCTCTCCATATAAAGTTTGACAATCCTCACGAGAAATTACGTCTAATTCAACGTATTGAAGCCTGGGGATGATAGTCGCTTGTCCGTCACTCCCCCAGCCTGTATTGAGGGCTCGACCTGAGGCTTCGAGATTGGAAACAGGGAACGCAATTGGCTGGACGTACTCGTTCAAGTTCAAAGGGGTGGAGAGGAAGATAATTGCCACATCGTTGTTGAACATCAGCCTGAGTTTTCAAAAATAAATTTTAAGAAACAGGTTAAAAAAGTTTTAAGGTTACTTAAAATTACTCACGGGTCGTAACTTGAGTGGTACTCGTAGGTCATATAGTCCCGGATTTGCTCAGTGCCATCCTCTAGGTTGAGGTCATGGTCACCAGCAATGACTCGAAGGTTGCTTGGATGATATCCCCGAACACAATGAGCTGTTCAAAAAGCACAATTCACTATCATTTAGGTTAGTTTTAATTATTATTATGATATGGAATAAAAAATAATTACCCGCAGTGATTATATGCCTGTCATCATAAATGGATCCCCCGCAGCGGTGCTCGTATTCTTCACGGTAATTGTACACTTGGATTGAGACTTGGTAAGGGAATTGATTCGGTTTGGACTCAGACCCTCCGATGATTCGACTGCTTTCCGTCGACCTCTTGTAACGAACTTCGGTAGGGAAGACATTTCCAAGTCGGAGTCGATAAGATAGGGGGAATTCGTAGGGATTTAAGCTGTCCGGGGTGCCTGGAATAGTTTTATAAGTTGTTAGTTTCATTGTTTAAAATTTAGCTATGCTTGTTGCGATATTTGTAGTTTAGAGAAAATTTGTATTACCTAATGAGGCTGCTATAATGGAACAAATTATTGTAAAAATAATCCGCATTTTGATGCAATTAAAATTCTGATAGTACAGATTTTTTAGAAATTTTATAAGCCGATGCGGTAAGGAAGATTGTAAATTATGCTGGAATTAACAAAGGCCAGTGTTCTTATACTGAATGATATTTATTTTTTCATTTACTTTATAGTATTAGCGTATTACTTTAAAACCATTTCCTTAATTATATATACATTTATAAGTTGTCATTTATTCTTGATTGTCCATTCTACAAAAGTTTGCATTTCCTAATCCTTAATTCCTACTTGACAGTCTGTTAATAATTTTAATCTCTGTAGATAAATAGTTAATTAAAAATACACTCATACATGTTCTGATAAGCCCATTGTATTCATTCATATGTTGTCACTGATGTGACAGTGCAGATGAACTTGATATTGATTCTTTAAAAGCATTCCAAGTCAAGTGCAACTGGAATATTAATTTGATCTACAATGTTTATGGAGTATAGAGATTAGAGATATATCACATTCATGAGTGTTTTGTTTTTTTCTCGATTGACGCAGGCTGTAAAGTTTGTTGAACTCAAACTTGAAATCAGAAGGTGTTTTTACCCTTAAAGTGTTTGATATTTTCCCCATAAAAAATGTAAAAAAATTTCACCACTGATAATTAGTAATTAATAAATAATAAATCAAGGAAACAGAAGTGATTGGAATATGGAAGGTATAGTAAGTTGTAAGTCAAACTTATGAATTGATTCCACTTATAAGCTAAAAGGGAAACAACTAATTTAGTCCATAACATAAAACAACCGGGGAAACGTAAAAACATCCAATTAATAAATAATCTCAAGCCTCTTAACACTTACCTAATGAGAGGAGTATAATAAAGCTCTCAATTTACAGAATCATCTTCTCTCTCATAAAAGGATTACACAGGTTTGGTACTTATTTTCTGAAGCCCTGAAGGAAGGAGCAAATGTTTGCAATCTTTTCACTTACAGATAAAATCATTTTACTCAGAGATTGATTTTCCTCTATTTTATATCCAAAGAAATATTTTATATTTGCTAGACGTTGACATTGAAAAGTTGTGGTTATTTTTTTTAAATCACTGCCTGCATAGTCAAAATATATAAAAAAAATTATGATTATTGGAACAGCGTTGAAACTATATAAACATGTTAATTTTTATTTTGGGGCTTCTAAAAAACCACAAGAAAGATAAAGAGTGCTGTTGATCTTGAATAGCCTACAATTTAAAAAAAACGATAATAGTATAAAAGCCATTTCTTCAACTTTCTTTATACAATTAAATAAAGATCAACCAGACTCATCACTATCATAACCAGTCTTTAAGATAAATCTTCAATCAATGAAGTCATGGTTTTCATCACATATTATGATTAAGTATAAAACGTCCTAATCATGTACAAGATAATGTTAAGCTATTTACAAAAGGATTTTAATCCGATCCCATCCTTCCTAAAAGCCCTCAGCATGTATTCTCTGACAATCGTATGTCCTTGTTCTCCCCGTCGTACCTAATCCTAAGAAGAACCTATTAAACATTTCCACGAAAGCCGTCCTTGCCAAAACCCTCTTAGTCTCTAGATTCGCGAATGCATTCGACTTCTCGAATCCTTTCGACTTCTCCGGTTATATACATGCATACATGTAGAGGGTTCTATTTCCTATTATATGATGTGTTCAACATCTCTGCTTATAACCGTAGACACTTCCACCACCACGAATGCCACCAACTGGTAGACAACTCCCAAAGAGATATAGGAAACTACGTATGCATTTATTTCATTGGGTAAAGAGTAAACTGAAGACGTCTTCCATTGGCATTTATCCAGAAAGAAAAAGAGAGGAGAGAGACTTGAGTTAATAATATTCAACCCCCCCCCCTGTCAGTTTCATATATTCGATTTTCCACTGAAAACTCTTCTCAACCATAAAAGCCATCTTCCACGGTTTCCAAATTTAATTCCAACCCTATCAAATCCTAGTGACAGAAGAGGGTCTAAAGTTTCGGAGCGAGACATCGTCGGGAAGTTTTTTAAATGTCTGTGGAATATTCTGTAAGTATCAACTATTCTTGTTTAACATTCTCGGCCCGGTCTCCTCAGATTGTTGTCACTAAATTAGGATACTATTATAAATATCTCTTGACTTTTATAATTCAAACAATATAACAAAAATTATTGTATTTTGTATCCAACTATACTACCTAAATAGCTTATGCTATAAATCAAGACGTAACAACCCTGTAAAACAAGGAAGTTTTGATTCAATAAATAATAATAATAATAATAATAATTGGCTCAGATTGAGTTTAGGCTTTATGCATTTATAATTAATAAACATATCTGTAAGTACAAAAGGACTAGACCGCTACGTCAAGGCTAAAGGATGTAGTTTTTTTTACCGATTTGATTAGAGTAATTGAAATGAATTTAAGGGGACAAATGATTCACTTAGAAACATGAGTTTAATAGTCTGTTGTATGCCTGTCATGATTTTTAGGAACCGACTGTCCGTCCTCATCCTGGATTCAATGCGGACGAGGATGCAAAATCTCTACGGGCTGCCATGAAGGGGATTGGAACAAATGAGCAGGGTATTATCGATGTTTTGACTAAGCGGTCGAATGCTCAGCGTTTGGCTATTGTTGGGGCGTTTAAGGCAGGATTTGGAAGGGTAAGAGATGAATGAAAAGTGGAATAACACGCACTTATAAAGAATCTAAGCGAATTGTGAACCCACTCTAAAAGAACATATTTTAAATTTCTAGGATCTCATAGAAGATTTGACAAGTGAACTGGGTGGAAAGTTTGAGAAACTGATCCTAGCATTAATGGAACCTCCGATGACTTACTTGGCCCAAGAACTGTATAATGCGATGGCTGGAATCGGGACTGACGAAGATGTCCTTACTGAAGTAATTTAACTTATCATTATTGTAATAATTATTTTCAGAACCTAGACCAAGTGTTTACAAAGGGATATTTTATAATTTCTTTAGGTTCTCTGTACCCGGAGCAATTCAGAAGTCAAGGAAATTGCCGACGCTTACGAAGCCAAGTACGGGGAATCGCTTGAGAAAGCGATTGAAAAAGAAGTTTCAGGGGAATACCGAAGTCTCTTAATTCTGTTGCTTACGGTATGCCTTCGTGTAAGCCATTAGGATAATTTATTACGTTTTGACCATCACTTAGTTCTGCTTTTAGAATTTGTTCTCATATTATATATAAATAATAATCATCACGAAATATATGTATGCTAGGCTTTATGCCGTTAGCGTGGATAATTGTGATTGAACATTTTCATTGCAATATCCAGGGTGTTCGAGATGAACGAGGAATATATCCAGATAAGGCCAAAGAACAAGCTCAGAGACTGTTTGACGCTGGTAATTTTGATTTCAAATTCTGAAAGAAGTGCCAAATACTGTAACGAACTTGATCATATGGATGCTTAACTTTTTTGATAAAAAATTAGGCGAAGGGAAATGGGGAACTGATGAAGAAGTATTTGTCGTACTTTTAGCCCACCAGTCCCTTGGGCAACTTCGTTCGATTTTCGACGAATACCAACAGATTTCGGGTAAATCTTTGGAGGATGCAATTGCTTCCGAGTTTTCGGGAAAGTTAAAAACGGCAGTTTTAACGATAGGTATTCACAAATTTATTTCATACTAGCGATTTCAATTGTCCAATGATGGTCCAATGTAAGCAATAAAGACTAATAAATCCTCCATTCATAATTTGCAGCGAAATGTGCCAAGAACAAAAATCTCTACTATGCTGAACACTTAGAAAAAGCAATGAAGGGATTTGGAACGGATGACCCGACCTTAATTCGAATAATTGTATCCAGATGTGAACTTGATTTGGGGGCTATTAAGAGTGTCTACCAGACTACTTATGAGAGGTCTTTGTATGAAGCTGTCGAGTCTGAAACTTCGGGTGATTACAAATCTGGGATTCTTAACTTAATCCAGCCATGAGAGAATTTTAATGAATGAATACTAATTTAAAAAAAAATCGTGTTTCAAGTTATGAAAAAATAATAAACCAATTCAATCACAGTACTTTTTAAATCACACCAAGTCTATAGGAGATTGTGATGTATGGTTCTAATAACTTGTATGGAAGTTTTGCCCTCCGTTGCGGCTTAAAGTGCCATTGAAATTACTTATATTTGTTAGGGCTATCGATTGACGTACTTACTTCTTGTTGAAGTTTACAGATATATGAAACATTTGATGATTCCAAAATTCCAATGATAGATTCAAGTGAACGAAGAATTATCAAATGCTGTGGTTTATGATGATTCTATAATGCTCTTCAAGGGGTTGAGTGCCGTTTGCTCTTGTTCGTATATTCCAATCCGTGCTCAGGTAGAAAATCTGGAAACTATTTAAAAAATAAATTAATTACCTATCCAGTCGAGACATGGACCATAAATTCTAATAATAACTTGCAACTGTACCACAAGTCGCTCAGATTTCCAAGCATTTCCCGTCATCCGTTTAATTTCATTTTGGTAATAACGTACAACGATCTCTAGTTGTGGAAGATCCATTTTTAAGGTATGAAACGGGAGGACGCTGTTAAAAGTGTCGTCACATACCGAGAGGTAACAAAGATTCCTTAACTCGGCTAGATACTTTATAGAATTCTCCAAACACTTTGCCTGCGAAATTTTGTCATTTTTGCTCCCCATTTATTCAAATAGAAAATTAATAATAAATTCTTCATAAAATATTTAATTACCGGAATTGCTGGAGGAAGTACAAGTCTCTTGAGATTGGGTAAGAGGGACACTCCAAAAATTATAACTGAAGCTGAGAAATGAGTACCAAAAGAATCTTGCCTAGCCCCCGTATGAATTTCAAATGTTTCCAGATCTAAAAAGTATAAAGTCATTCAACGATTAATAAAATACACAATTGCTCGCAATTAATTATGAAATTCTCTCTCACTCATCATGAGTCCCAGATGAGGATATTCGTTGAGCGTGGCCAAGTGCTCATCATCATGGTAATTCGTGGGATGCTTGCCTTCAAAAACTGTGATAGCAGGAACGCCAGCCCCCGTGAAGGCTTGTTCCGGGATGGCCGCTTTCAAATGCAAAATCAGCGTCTTGAGCTTCTGGAGATGCACCCAAATAAATCTCAGATCTTGGTCGAAATAAACATCAGTTTCAAACGACTGGATATTGTAGAAGACTTCGGACTTCCATTCAATATTCAGCATGACTTCGTCATTCCCAGAAATCTTTAAATATTTGACGGATGGACATGACGGCTTTTCCGGGTTTTTGTGCTCACTGGGATTTAAATTCTTGTCATTATCGTCAAAATATTGTTCTTCCGGTTCGGATTGACATGTAAAGAATTCGTGATCATAAACTCCTGAGAAGTACTCCACCAGGGGCATTCTTTTTATAAAAATATTTAAATTGTTGTCCAGCAAGAGTTGAACTCGTCGAAGGTTCGGGAATCGTTCAGGGAGTTCCTGCTCACTTAATTGCTGAGGGCAATGAGATCTCACTTGGACGTCCATCACTTCTAAAGAAGCATGGATCCTCCCGAGCCATTTGCAGAAGTATTCCCAATCCTGTTCATTATTTATGAATACTTGGCAGTAAAATTTTAATAGCTTAAACTCAGGTTTAAAATTTAGCTCTGAAATCTTTTTGAAATCCTCTCCGGAGAGGACTGTCCCTTGGGAATCGAGATCAAGGGACCTCAGCTTCCTGTAATGACCTGCATGAATGACAGTGCATAGAATATCTATGATGTCAACTTTTCTAACAAGGGTCCACTGCTTTTTAGCCCCCTTGTACCGATAGGTAAATTCCTCCAGGGATGGCATCAGAAACATCAACTCTTCAAGAGCATGAGGATTCACATAGAATTTATTGTCCGTCGTAATAGTGAATTTTTTAAGGTTACCCAGCGTCTTGCGCTGAGATTCTTCATTAGGTGGGAAAAATATATTCTCGCTCCCAGTAGTCGCCAACGGTGACGGAGACGGACTGGGAGTAGGGGACGGAGTAGGCCGTAGTATATCTTTCTGAAATTGCAGGGTCAATGAGGTCAAACTCGGGCAATTTATTGAAAGCATTTCTCGGAATTCTCTCAAGGACTTCTCAGACTGGAAGTTGAACTGGGTGTACTTCAAAGTATGAATCTGAGTTCCATACGTCGAGAAGAACACTTCTTCCCACAGGGTTCTGCGAGGAAGTCTGTACTTGGAGTGCATAAAGTCCAGTATTGCAGTTTTGTATGGGGTGGCAGACGGGTCGTCAGGGTATGCTGCGAAGAATGCAAAGGAATGAAATGGGTGACAGTTTTCCAAATTCGTTAGTTTTGGAGAACTCGAACTTTTTGATAATATCTTTAGAAATATTTTCCAATCTGTTTTCGGATGAAGAAGGATTCCTTGGATCTTCTGAGACAAAAGATTCGTTGCAACCGAGTGCCAGACTCGAGTCACCAGGCGACATGCTTTCAAGTCTTCCACGGACATGTATGGAAAGATCCGATTGATGATCTGTCAAATTTTTTTGTAGAGAAAATGAGAACAATTTCATTTGAATCGTAAGGTCTGACTTCGCTCAGATTATGTGCCACAAAACTACAACCAAAAAAGTTGATACTCATATGCGTATCTATCATAACCTTGAAAACATAGTTTCATGTAGACTCCAGTTTCATAAATATTGGTATATTACTATCAACTATAAATGATGCTTTTCAAGTCTCATGAGCCCAAAAGTCGATCCATTCAACTGATTCAACGTACACAAAGTAACCACCAATTAGCAAGTTTCTGTTGCCGCATAAATACGGAGAGAAAATGATCCACCAAGCAAATATTATCAAATTAGACATAACATAGGAACATGTAGGATCAAATACCTTAGGGATGAGTAACGGATGCTTAAGCTGATGATGATGTGGATTGACTTCATGCAAATCCATTTCAGTCATTTCTGTTCTATAGAGATCTACAAGTTCCTCCCAGCTTTCTCTCGTCTACTCATGAATAAATGAAATATTATGCATACAATTATCCATCTGTACATAAAGAAAGTTGAAAGCGGTAGCTCTTATTGAATAGGAAAGCTTACCTCGGTGAACGATTCCAAAACTTGTGTTACCCCTACCCTACCAAAGAGACGAAAGGAGGAAGAAGTGAGGGGTAAACACACTTTCGGTAAGGTAATTGTATGATAAACGATAACCGTCTTTGTTCTTCCGGGTCCTTCAGTGAGCGCTGAGTGTATTGACTCAAACACACTCAAGCCATACACAGAAAAATGGGTGGAAATGGAGAGTGGGACACGATCTACTAAAAAGGTACTATATAAATCCTTATTTACGAAGCCTCGTTGAAATCAAGTGGTGCATTCAAACACTTTTCAGAACCTAATTGGATTGAATGAAAGGGGAGAAAGCAAAGAGACTCGAAAGGATGCTAAACGTGTTCTGGATTCGATGTGAACGATTCAAGGTACACAAGGCAAAGTAGTGGAAGTGGAACCCCCTGCCTTATTTATGAGTAATATTGTCTATCCAGTGTGGGTTATAGCTACAAGAAAAACTAGGAACGTCAGACTATCTACATCCAGGATCGGGAGACGTCAACTTTCCCAGCGCAGAATTTCCAGTTCCTCTCATCTCCTGTCAGCTCTAGCTCCACCAAGTCCACTAGCTCTGCTTTCATGTGAGGCTGAGTAGATAATACTATGATACTGGAAACTGGAACTGGATACCCGGGGCTGGATACATACAAATTCCTTATGTGTATTTTGGTCATTTCATTAAAATATGAAGAGCTGTTGGTGTTACGGTCGAGGGAAACTGGTTAGAATAGGAGGCTTAGGAAGAGTTAAACTTCTGATATCCTAGAGCTTAGAAAAATATACGGTCGTAAACAGTACCATAGTTGCACTTGCAATGGCGATATGGGAATTGGCTCTACATTTTAATACGTTTTAAAGATTTTCAAGGAAACATCCATGGAGAAGTTGTCCTTTGGCCGATAACATACAAGGTTCGTAGTGTATCATTCCACTTGTCTAACTCTGCCAAGTTCAACTGGAGCCTGGAGCAGAAAAAGATCGATCTTTCACTCAAGAGAGTTGCATGAGAAAGGTACGGGAAACATCGATCTGCTTTCTTCATATTCTCTGCCTAACTTTTTGCACAAGTGGTCCAAATCAGTCAACTCAGTTGGTCGGGCTTCCTTTCACGAACATGTATTCCCTTTTGTGAGCCCGCTGAGAACTTTTAATTTATTTGGGATCTGCTGACAACTGCTGCGAAGCAACGAAGAGATGTTCCGAAACTCTTACGAGATTTCTCGTAGACGACTTATAGAGCTAGAGGTCAAAGGGAGACTGAACTCAAATGCTGGCATTTAATTACAAACACTATGTACTATGCCGGATTTCAAAGGAGAATCTAATTTATTTTCGAGAACAGGTACCACTAGTAAAGCTTCCCATTCGCTTTTTGAAGATACGTACAATAGGCTTCTGTCAAAAGAAGGACCGGGTATTTTTTTATTCTCTTAGTGGACGAGTGAGCCATCTTAATTACTAGCCTATTTCTATGCCCAAGTAGTCAGGATCAGGAATACGTTTTTTCAAATTTTGTATTAACCTTACGAAGGGGTAAAAATGGATATCAAACAGGTTGTAACCTAATTTTAATTTCTTTATCGTAAATTACAGCCAACCTATTTACGACTATCACGTCAGTTGTCTACCATTTCGCTCGTTTTGACCAATCTTTTGGAGTCCAGTGTAAATATTTAGGGTCAATTTTTGTTAACCTTGAGTACTTCTCAAAGTTTTTGTTCATTTCTTGGGTTAGAACTATGACAAAACCTCCTTTGTAATATGAGATCACACCGAGAGTCTGAAGCGTAGATATCACGTCCTCCTTCTTCATTGAGGTTAGCTCGCATATCTCGCTAAAAACATCAGACTCCTAATTAGTTCTCTAAACTTGGATATTTTTCATAAAGCTTCAACACAAAAATAGACTGCTTTCTTACTTTATAGTTATCTGCGCCCGCTCCATTTCGCCAACTGGCTTTTGAGTAAATAAAATGTTCAGAACCATTTGTGACCAATAACTACGATAAGACAGAAGTCCAAGATCTGATAAAGGTTTTTCCGGTGAGCCTAGCTTTCCCTCAAATTTACTAAGTTCATAACCTGCGATTAAAAGAGCATGACATGAGAAAAGGCAGTTGGTGGACATTAAAGAAAAAATGAAATGAAATACTACTCACTGAATTCGATTAAGAGTTTCCCAAATCCTTTTCTCTGATACGGAGGAAGAGTCAAAATACAGGCTACGTTATAGTCTTCAGACGACTCTTTCTCTTTACTGAAATATCCAACTAAGTGAAAGCCTCGGTTATCGAATTGAGTCATGACGTAAAACAGGAAAGGGTCTGTGTCGTAATACCTAGACAAAAGACAAAAATACAAGTTGACAACTGAAGCTATTAAAAATTTTTTGTTTTCTAAATCTGAACTTTGAACTTACAAAGTCTTATGATCCAAGAACAACTTGGCAAGTAGACACAAGTTTTGTGAGTATTGTTTATTCTTTCTCCCATCGATTTCAAAAACAGATATATTCGCTTTCCTATAGATCTCATTTCCAGGAGGATGCCTCAGCTTACATTTTGCCAAATGTCTTTCTAAACATTTCGTAGACTTTCGGTACTTCAGACAAAATTCGCAAATGTAAATACACGTTAGATGAACTAATTCCTGAAAAGTTCATTAAATGTTTATAAGTATCATTTATTCCAAAGGGTTTAAGCTGGAATCAGTGGACATTTGCACATGAAGAAAACTTATTTACCTGTGGATATGGAGCAAAATACCAAGGTTTGATCCTATGTTTTCCTAACTCGATCATCTCAATATTTTTCATTCGGGTCACAACGTCATCAGTACTATGGGCATTTAGACTTCCAGTAGTCCTAGGTCCTGGTGTTTGTGGTCCGCTGGGAGGGTCGGGAATTTCTTCCTAATATTAACGTAAACCAATTTACAAACGTAATAAACCTCAGTATTTAGATGCCTTGCTTTTTGACAAAACCCTTACTTTAATAGCAATAATACTAATTGGTGTGTTCGGGCCTGGGCCAGGACTAGGTACTGGAGTAGGGGGTAAGATTTTATCCATTTCTTCGTAAAGTCGCTTCAATCCTATTTTCTTTTTCTTCATCGAAGCCGAAGAGGTCATTGAGGGGGTGACGCAGGGGGACATATCGCCAGCTATGGGGGACGAGGGTCTGGACGCCTGAATCTTCCTTGGGAAGAAAACCTTGCTAGGGTCCAATCTCTTTTCTTCTACCCATTCGTCCAGTCTTTTATTAACTGCAATCAATCATTAATATGCATCACCATTAAGTTGAACAGAGTTCCAAATCATAATGAAATACTATGTCTTACAATCAAGGAAATGTACATAGTAAAATCTTTTCCCGAGGTCCTTCACGCTCAGAATTTCTGCCATCTCTGTAATTTTATTAATTTCCAAGTTATTTACATCGAATTGATAATATAATATCGTTGATTCCTAAATCAATTATAAGAATTAGAGATATTTTACTATAATTTTACTTACGATATTCATCCCCACTCCTCATGAGGACAGGTAGACGACATCCTTCAACGACGCTTGTCTGTTAAACAAACAATTTTAAGTTCAAACATTAGAAATTGCGAATTACATGCTTTAACTACCCTTATTCCGATATTGCTTCTAAAAAATTAGAAACCTAATAACAATCGTATTAATATATTATAATCTTAATTATTTAGACAATCAACATTTTTTTCTCCATTATTTTTCTATTATCTTAAAAAAAAATTCTTATTTGCCATTGAGTATTAAAAAAATCCCAGTCCACCCCAAACCATTCCCGCCATTAATGCTAACACCCAAGCTGGAGAAAAACAACTTTTCTCCAAATATTCCTTTCAAAATTTTCCCTTAGAAAATCCGTATTTATCGCTGAAAATCAAGGAAATTCCCAGCTAATTGTTTCAGAAATGTATTCAAATGATGACCCCAACTTACTATAGAGTCGCAAGGGACTTCCTCGTAATCCTCGCTTAATTTTCTTTCCATTGTTTTAGGCTTGGTTGTAGAATTCTTGGCCAAACTGGGTTTAAACTTTGCCGCTTTTCCAGCTCCTCCTTCGCGGGAGATTTATTTCCCCTGGAATAGAAACAAGTCTAAGACAACGTGCTTTCCCCGAACAAGGTGAGGAAGGGTTTAATTTTTATTTACCAACTTAATTATCAATTAAAAGCTTTAATTACGATTATTCATAGCATGTTTCAATCCTTTACTAGGTTGGAAAGCAGTGTCGGTGGTTGTGTATTTCTAGAGGTGACTTTTATTGGAAGTTTGAATAAAGTTGAAGAAGAACTTCGTCAAACTACACTAACTATTTGAAGTTAGGGAAGTTTAATCCAAGACCCTTGCACCTTGAATCATGGTTGAGGACGAGGCCAGCACGCCGAGTAAAAAGGCCACGGGCTCCAGCTTGACCCTTCAAGTTCGATTTGTTACGAAGCAGGAACAGTAAGTCATAAGTATAATTTAACCTCTACTTCTGTCTTGTATTTCTTTTCAAATGATAATGTTTTTAAGTGTTTGTTTCTCAAACATAACTTGGCTCGTGACTATAGTGATATGATGAGTGCTTTTTATGCAGGCTAGACTTTTACTGTCGATGTCGGTGACAGTAGTGTGTAGTGGAGTGTAGAATTGTATAGATCTCGAGCACTCTGCCGTCCAGCCGTCATAGAGGGAATTATGTAAAATTACTTGACATATCGACAATCTAACTTTGTTACTGGAATATGAGTTGAAATTTCTGGAATACAGAATAATACCTTTTCAAGTAATTTAAATTGACTCTGACCCGAAGAGGTCATTCCCATTCGAATTTTATAGATGGAAGTCAGAACACTATTATTTGTGAAATTCTGCGCCTTGCGAAACTTACTTGCTATTAGAATATGTACGTTTCTGAGTAATCATATAAATGACATAGGCAGGGTGTCTTGGCCTAGTGGAGGATGCATCAGATTTGGTGGTGGGACTCCTCCTGGCCAAGACTCTGCAGGTAGTTTGTAATCACATCACACTGCCCTGGGTTCCATTCCCAGTGTGGCGATATGGGTTTGTTCTCGCTTTTTCCCCATATCGGACTATCTGTGGGCTCTGTCTAATGCCACAGTGCATTGGTTGTAGTCAAGCCCGTGTATGCGGAGCCCGTGAATTGAGAAAGGAAGTAAAATCTGTGGCCGTCTCCTATGGGGGTGACCTCGCGGAGGGGACGTAAATCCCTGATTTTATTTTTATTATTTTATATAATTCACATTCATTTTTAAAGTTTACTAACACAATTTCGTAAATCTATTATGTAGAAAAATAAGTAAGAAAAAACATCTGATTTCAAAGTAATTATCATCATGAATCTTGACGAACTTAATGTTAACTTGGAACTTGAAATATTAGATTTTGGTAATTATACCTCGACGTCATCAGTGTTTTCCGCTTCTCGTTGATAACAACTCACTTCTTGACCTTCGCCCACCAATGACCCATGAATCGCAGCATAGAACGCAAGGCACATGCAGAAGAAAAGGAGTAGCATGGACATCCGGAATTTCGAATACTGTCACAAAGAGGCCAGAATTAAGGCTTTTAATTAGTGAAGAACTGAGAATGAGAAATAATCGATCAATTGCTATTTTTATATAAATAAATACTGATTACCGGAGCATCCCCATGAAAAATTCGCATGACCGGGGGTGGCAAATAAGATCTAGGAGGCTTTAAGGCTAGTTTTTTGTCCACGAAGCGATAGTGAATCTACAAGGCATGTTCAACATTCAACTTCATCAACAAAACAAATACTAACGAACAACTAATTGAATACAAAATAGTTAAGCTGTTTTCTTACATCCATTCCAATATAAAATGCGATCTGAAGGACTAGAAATGTGGTGTAGATGTTAAATGTATCGCAATTCAAGAATCCCTGCAAAACAACGGCTGTGAAATAGATAGCAGCCACTGCAAAGGAAATTTCCAAAGAACTTTAGTAGACTTGAACTGTATCTACGGACTCTACGGTACACCAGTTGGCAAAATTGAAAATAACTGAACCTCCAAACAAGTATTCCATCACTCCAAAGAACCAATGCATCATAATTTGAACAATCCTCCAGTACGCTGTCCAAGCACGGAAGAATCCAAGTATCAAGTGAATACTGTAAACAAATATGACTAGATAGCCGAACCCCGCATGAAGATGCATTTCGACGGTCCAAGGTGCATTTGAAATCCGGTTGAGTCTTACCACGTAGATCCCTCCGACCATGAAAAGGAATCCAGTGAAGAGGGATAAGACGTGTATTGAGTACCACCAAAACTCTTGCATGAAGAACACCTAGAATATGCACAATTGCCCAGTGAGAATCCACGACGTTTAGCATCTTTAATGAATAATTATGAACACAATAAAATACCCATTACCCTTGAATAAGTTTCCTTGAAGTATCTTGCCACAAACATCCCAATAGGAATGAAAATAATCCAAGCAGTAAACATTTGGATGGCATGGAGTCTTCGCCCGTCAAGCTAAAAATATCAAACGACTTATCAGTGAATTAGTAACATAATAAATGGAAAATAGTAGATTTAGTAACACTTTCTGACTCTGACACACCGGCAAAAAACTGGCACATTGCAAGCTCAAGACTTACTCAGGTTTGACAGGTTTAAAAAAATTAACACCCTGTCACCTGTGGAGGTGGACCTGCCAGCCTAATTTATTTAAGCGTTGAAGCTCAGAAATAAACTCCGAACACAAAAAGGGGTGTGGTTTTTTTAAAATTCCCTCTTCGGGCGAACATTTCTGTCCTGGGGGTGGGTCCTCCCGAGAGCCTAACAATCTGCTATCTAAAAGGGTCGGTGACGCTAATAGATAGCAGGGAGTAAGAAAGTAAAGTTAAATAGAGTTGGTGCTAACCTCCAAAGGTTGTCGAGTTTGTTGTTCTGGTGGAATTGTGGTAGGCAAAGCTGGGCAAGAACATCTCTCTCGTTTCGCTATTTCCTGAATATTCCGCAGCCTGTTCAAATAACTCCTTATCGATGGGGGGATTGTAGACTCGTATGATGGACCCCAATTAGAACGGCTTGGGTTGTAAGCTTTTTGAGTATATTTTGTCCCAAAATAAGTTGTGACGATCTGATGATCTGTTGCTCCAGGAGCTGGGAGAGGTCAAATAAAATTCTTGTATCTCTTAGTTTGTTAAAGACATTAATTTGAAGACAGGAAGTTCCATATGAATCATATGACAACAAATAATTCGGTTTGTCTTGTTGTGGGAATTGTTCCATACCAGTTCTACGGGAGTACTTGGTAAGGAGCGTCCTAGTATCCCTTTCAAGATACCCTAAGGTCTCTCTCCAAACATCGTTTTGATTATTCGGGTATCTAACAATATTATCATCCTCGGAATCCCGTTCGGGTCTATTAAATTTTACGAAATTTATATGTTTTTGTGGAATGAAATTATCTGGTTTAGTAATGTCCGTTCGGAGGATATCTAGCCACGTGGTTAACTTGGAATTTTCGGGTTCCTGTGTGTAATATTTTATAGACGGCTGGACATGGCAATCCACGTACTTCGGAACGACGAAATCCTTTCGAAAATAGTCCCACCCACCCAGGGTATTTTCAGAAAGTGTTAGTTTCGAGTATTGAGCAATGTATCCGTAGGGTCGCTCGTTAACATTGTGTTGAGAAAGGGTGCAGGCAAAATGAGTCTCAGGGTTGTGGGGAGTGCAAATATAATAGTTATAAACTTTTTGGCACGCTATGCCTTGGCCTGGGCAATTAAAGCCGGCGAACTGTTTGTCAAAATGCATCACGCCGGCTAGTTTGATAACTCGGCTTGTGAAGTATCTCAAAGATTTCGGATCTTCCACTATCAGAGCTCTGAAAAATGTATGATTGAGTAAATGTTTGGTCGTATATTGCATATATTTTCTCACGAAGCAAATCATAATGTAATTCTATAGGTGTAGCAGCAATTAGGGTACCGGACCAGAGATATAACCCTTTACTTGGAGTTGGGTGTAAGTGATAGTGAAGTCTCGAATCTTACGCGAAATGAAGTTCTGGAATGAAATTGGATGTGTGCTGGGCGAACCGCCAGGTTGCATGAGCTTCCGTGAAGTAGCCTGGGTTGGCTTTAGTCGTACTAGTTGTTGAATTTTGCTGAACAATGGTTGCCAAGAATATACCAGGATGCTGCAAGTATTCGGTATATCAATAAATAGCTCGGTGACCTTGTCTTGTCACTTTTCAGATTGGAAATATGTAGTTGCATATTTCATGTATTAATGCTTGAACTTTAATTACCGAGACGGCTCGCTTAGGAGCAAACATGCAGGGCATGTTATTCTTGCGAGTGCCAATTAATTTGAAACCTGGAATTCCATTTGGTCCTGGACGGACAGATTCGTTTTCATCCATTTCACATGGAACTTCGTCTGTGAAATGTCCAACCGGAAGTCCGACGGAGTCCCTCACCTCCAACATGAGGTACTTCATCTTCCCCATGGGGCAGTTATATCCCAAGGGTTGAGTCACCGAATCAGCAAACACCTTGATGTGCAAGTAATTGTGAAGTCTTGTCTTGTGGACGTAGATTTCGGTCACTTCAATCTTGTACGGGTTGACACATTTGGATTCGTCTGGTTGCACTTCAAATACGGCCGGTCTGTGGTTGCACCTGATATGATTGTCAGGTTTAACGCCTGTATTTGCTATATGAATTCTTCGGGCATCACCATCTTGATAGTTTTGTCGCTTAAGGTAATTCATCTTAGAAGAGTCTCCCGGGCGGATGTGGTTCCCAATATCGAAGAAGTATTTGTTAAAAAGTGGATAGAATCCTTGAAGCGTTTCGGTTTCCGAAAGTTTTGTTGCAGAAATATGCTCTCCGTTGATACAGAAAGAACGACCTTCTTGGGCAAAGGTTTCAGGGTTAATTTCAAGTCCAAACTTACCTTCTTGAAGTATATATATCTGTTCGTTATCGAAGTATTGGTCTTGGCAACAAATGCGCGGGTCGTAATAGTCAGTATAATGTGGACCATTTTTAGGATTACACCACCCGTATTGAGAGTCAACATAGAAGGGAAAGGTCGCTGTGAAAAAGAGAGTTCCAAAGACAATTCGGCCCCAACTTGCGGTCGCCAAGCCAGAATTCTTCATTGCTTGAACTGAGTTGGATCAGTCTGGTCGAAATTGGTACCAGCCTAGCGTATACAGCTGGAAATGCAAACGTTATTCAATATTTATGATAAAACACGAATTATAACAATCTTGTTCTAGTTCAAATTACCGATTATTTCAATTCTTGTTGATCAGACTCAGATTATTGATTATTGAACAGTATCATATTATTACACAAATCTGTAAGTTGGACATGCGTTGGTTTCACAGCCTTTACAAACGTCAAGAAAACTTTCCCAACAAGATTTTTAAATGTTTTTATTTCTTGACAATGATAGCAAGATAGCAAGGTAGGTGAAAGTTCGTTCGTTCTGCATGAATATCCGTTGCCATGCCTTAAGCTTTTTTAATTTATAAAAACGTCAATTTTTTCGGCAAACCATTCATGTGTCGAACTTTCACCTACCTTTTATCTTGGGCTAGATCATTGGACAAGATTTTAGACTTTTTGGCATAGACGAACATATCCTCAGATTTCCATTTTCCTTTCTTGATTGGATGATGGATAATTTTTTTTAAACACTAAAAAAACAATGAAAAGAATGACAATAAATAATGATTGGCGATGTTCAGAATCTGTTGCATGATAATTGACTTGATTCAATTATTTGAAAATGTCGCTTTTCAGGCTGTAATTGCATGGATCTGATGGATCGCCATGAGTAATTAGAATCGATTTTTATTGTTTGTGACTTTAAATTATCTAGATTCTCCATTCCTGACTATCCTTTTGTAGTCGAAGCTAATTTGGGAGCTGAAGGGCTGAACTCGCTTGTAAATCAAATACTCAAAGGTGATTAAATAACAAATCAGCATACTAAAAACCTGTAAATACAAATACAAATTGTAATCATGATATATCTATATCTTGCAGACTGATTGTGTGCTTAACGTATGTAGTAAACTAAACATTTTGTTGGTTTGTTTTTGGGTAGATGATGGGCTTACAGACAAACCAGCAGAATTTGATTTCTTAATCGGGGAAGAGTTCCTTCGTGGGACTCTGGAAGAGCTTGTTTTACGATATGAAGCCTTAAAACAACAGGGAATCTCCAAAGAAGGTTTACTTGACGAGGACGAAGAATCTAAGCCTAAAATTGGGGTTGAAGAAGTTATTGAGATAGAATATGTCGAAAGGACAGCTCCTCCTGAGCCAGAAAACGTGCTTATGCATGATGACTGGGTCTCTGCTGTAGATGCTACAGATAAGTGGTAATTTCCAAGATTTTTTATCTTTTGTTAATTGTATGTAACATACAAGTCATATGAATCTAATTGGTTTAGGATACTTACTGGAGCATACGATGGAACTCTTCATTTGTGGACGACGAAAGGAAAACATAAACTGGGATTTTCAGCACATACCGGCCCAGTAAAAGCCGTATGCTGGATTTCTTTTGATACGACATCAGCCGTATTTGCTAGGTGACCTAAAAGGCCTTAATTTTTTTTGTTTTAATTGAAGTTTTTTTCGATGTCAAGAATGTATACATTTTTACGAAAACTGATTTGTTATATTAGCGGTTCTCATGATCAGACCATTATGATATGGGAGTGGGATTTAGAAAGCAACAAAGTCAGTTGCAAATGGGTTTGCAAGGGGCATAAAAGAAGTGTGGAGTCAATTAGACAAGACCCCTCTTCGTCCCTGATGGCTAGTGGTTCATGGGATGGTGAACTGAAAATATGGTCCGCCTCGTTAGAGGAAGATCAAACTAAAAAAGTGGAAACTCCAATTGAAGATGAAGAAGAAGACAATGCCAAGAATCGACGGGTAAGCAGTTGTTCAATTAATGTCACATGCACGCATGTTGTATGCATTAAAAAATTTATATCGTATGTTTGAAAATGTAAACAGACTCCCATAATGACCCTGGGTGGCCACAAAGAATCCATATCGGCAGTATGCTGGAGTGAAACACATGAGTTGATAACAGCCTCATGGGACCACACAATTAAAATGTGGGATGTAGAAAAGGGAGGAATGATATCCGAAATTGTTGGAAATAAAGCATTCTTCGGGCTTTCTTGGTCAGCTCTGAATAAAACGGCTATCACGTGTTCCGCGGATCGTCATGTTAGGCTCTATGACCCCAGATCAAAAGGTAGTTGTGCTCCGGATGTTGTTTAAATCTTTCGACTTTAAGTTTGTATTAAAACTAACATATTGACCTTGCAGAGGGATCGATGGTTAAGGCGATGTTTACCTCACATTCCGGTTGGATTTCTACCGTTAACTGGTCGACAACGAATGAAAACTTATTTATATCAGGGTCGCATGACAAACTGATGAAGCTTTGGGACCGTAGAAGTCCTCGAGCACCGTTGTACAACATGACAGGACACACGGACAAAGTTCTTTGCTCATCTTGGGCAAATCCTGAATACATTATGGGCGGGGGAACAGATAATAGTCTTCGGATATTTAAGGCTAATAAGAATTCATCCAATTAGCCTTGACCTTTTGACTTACTATAAGAATAAATATTTCCAACTAAAATAATCTATATTTGTCTAATTATTGTGTTTGGTTCTTACAGTTTTAACAGGATCTTAACATGTGGCATTAGGCAAGTCGGTAAAGTATAAAATATTTCACAATGTGCTTGAGTCTTGAATCTAAGCTACTCAGACATCACTTCATCAAGAAAGGGTTGAGAAATTGTTTCAGTCATTATTAAAGCGGTTGGAGAGGCTCAGCAAGCACTTTGTAATGAAGCATGTAGATCCCATTTGTCATCAGTTTTTTGCTTCACGGTGGATGATTGTTGTTGTGTTGTCTGTTGTTGAGTACAAAAGCCACATTGTTACGCCAGACTCACTTCACGGCTCCTTTACAATGGGATATCATCCTGGGTCTTTTTTATACCCAATTTTTATGGGAAATTTAACGTGAAAACTCGGTTCTTCTCCTTTCATTAATGTCACTGAACCTTGCTATTGCTCTTTGGACTGTATAGAGACGGTTTCAAAATTATCATAAGATTTTCTAATAACTTATACAAAATAGCCGTTTAGTTATCCTCACTGCATCTTAACCTCCCACAGCATCTGTCTTTTTTTGCAATCGTCCTTTGCCAAATTTTATAAGACTGGCATTCGAATCCATTAAAAACTATGCTTGTTAGGCTATTGTTGTACCCATGCAATTATTAATGTAATTTTAAGTATCACAACAGGGGTCCATGTACCCTTAATTTAGGAAATCAGTTACTTCCTTGGGGTTTTATGTCCAAAACAGATCCGATTAATTAAAACCTTGTGATGCTCTCAGAAATGTACCATATCCAATCGTTCTACACATATATATGTAATTTTAAACTTCTTAAATAAATTCGAACTCCCAGCTCATATCTGAGATGGAAAATGGCTTTTCGTGTAAACTTGCAGAGGACGAGCATCATATTTATAAAATCCCATGATCCGTAGTGATAAGATGGCACAATAGCTCAATTAAAATAAAAGCAATCATAAATTATCGAAAGATACACTCGCACGGAAAACAATATCACTGGAGATGATCATCCCTCGTGTAATGATAAAAGCCAAGTGACTACATGAGGATTTATCCCAAATTGGTTTCGGTTATATGGACATTAATAAGTGTAAATATCAGTGGTTGGTGTGGTAGACCACTCTATTTGACCTGAGATGACCCAGCTGGGTCACCTAACCAAGACCAAACTACAAGCCACAAAGTGGGTGAGAAAAAATTTGGATTATTTTATGAATGAAATTTTCTCTACTAATTTTTTGCCTTTGGTTTTTGGTTAGCCAGTCGAGATTCATCGGATCCAAAATCATATACGCAGTACGCAGACTATGAGCTCAACAACTTCTGTACTTGGTACCGTCATCAAGAAGGATACCCAGCACAAATAAGAAGGTCTATGTCCATACCCATCTACTCAAATCTACGCTTATATACATGTTATGCACTCTACAGCTAAATGAGCTAATTTGAAACCAGAGAAACTGCATTAGAAGCGAAACCTCGAAACCTCGAGATTTCCACGTTTATTGGGTCCATGGGAATCTCAACAAGTCGTTCTCGGTTTGGCCATATTCACTAGAGTTATCCTATCCAGAATAAGCAAGAAAAACAGACATATATAGGTTCAAATCAATTTAGATCATTTAGCAGCTGCTTTTGTCTACCCCCAGTCCTTGTTTGGATATTTTTTTTAAATGCCATAAAATATATAAAAGTTACATTTTCATGTTTTTCCCAAGGAAAGTAAAAAAAAAAAACATTTGAATAAAAAAACATCCCGATTCCGCTTACCTGGTATTTTCCAAATTTTTTCCTTGCAAAATTCTAAGGGCTGTAAGAAGAATGTTTTTTAAAGCATCCATTATGCATTATTCAATCTCCTCAAGTGTGACCAAGATCCTCCTACGTCTGGCTTCTTAAAGCCTATAAAAAGGACAAGATGAGAGATTTGGCAAACTATTTCCAAAGTCTAGAAATTCCCCAAGCTTGTAAAAAACAAACATTGAGCAGACTAAACGGAAAAGTAAAGAGTCTACAAAAGTCCAAGAATAAATTCTATCAGCTCTTCTATGGAATTGATATTCTATTTGGGAAGGAAAAAAAGTACACATCCCCCTGTAAGCCAAAGTCTGAGGTCTTCTGATGGTCTCACTGTATTTGTACAGATGCAGTTTATGTAATTGACATCCATTTTGCAAGTTGTACCAACTGAATCAATATCAAAGCATTGTCAATCGATTGAACTTCCTCAAGTTATATTTTGGCTTCAGCATTTTCTATCCACGAAAATTAGGGAATTTCACATGGAATGGTTGAAGGTTTTGAAATTAGTTGGCTATTCCATTTCCATATTGAAGTTCTGCAAGTTTGGATATTAATTCAAAGTATTTCTGGGCTGTAATAATAATGTTGGGACAGAAACTTGCGAGAACCGATTGATTACGTCAATAAGAACAATCTACAACAAACGGTTTTGTATAAGAGCATAAGGAAAACTAGCTGCTATTTTCGAGAATAAATTTAGGGTTTTGACGATAAGCTAAATTGACAAGTAATAAAATAATCCCCTACTGCTCGTCTCCATATTATTTCCACTCTTGTTATCTTGACTTTATAAAAGGATGCTAATTACATTCCGGATTTTCCTCATTGTCCTTATTATTATTTTTTTAATCCAAGGGTACGAATTACAGCTTAAGACTAACAATTTCGGACGATGTCTGCACATGATATGATGGTGGTTGGATGCCTGTTGGTTTTCTGAGTGATAAGCCCTGCAAATTGGATCAATTGCAAAAAAACACCGGATGTCTACGCGACTTTTGATAAGATGCTTGTAAAGTATATCAACCCTTTGTTATGTACACATATTTTGTTCAGTAATTATGGACTTATTTAGACTGCAATTTGTTCTCCAGAGTATTTTTTTTCTCCATTTATGGTATCAATTAGTTCCAAGGCGGAGTAATTAATTATATGAATTCCACATTAAATAATACGCGGCTCGTAAAATAGTGTGGTAAGTGGTGGACAAGCAGTTGTAAAACACGAGAGATTTTAGCTCGAAATATTTACAACCTGTCTGAATTCTAAACTGTTTAAGGTTAATTATTCCTGTGCACAACCTTGGCTTAGCTTCGGGCAGTAAGGCTTGTGCGAGTTTTGCATCCTTAGATCAGATCTTTGGATTACAAAGGGGCGATTCTCCCGAGAAGGCCTATTATTAATTTTTTTCATATTTTAGATGCATTTTTACTATTTTTTTATTCTGTTTTAATGATGCTGAAAAATGGAGGGTATAACTTTGAGACATTTGTTCTTTACACGCAAAAACTTATTGTTTAAGGAAAAATAAATTACCTGTGAACAAAATGTTGGGTTTTGAATGTATGGTTAGAGATAACCAGAATTAAATCTCAAGTGGGGGTCGGGGCCTAGTTTTAAATGCATTGATTCTGGAAGTGGGTAACACCCTCCCTGGTTGAGTTAAATTGTTAATGTAAACCAAAATTAATAACTATGAAACCAAACCGATGCAAACAATGAGGATGGCTTGTGCTTGTTGTGGGTAAGGGTAAGGGTCTATATGTGTGGATGTGTTTTGCTATTGTTACACCTAACCCTAAATATGATCGGTGTGTGGTATGGAAGGATGATGCGGATTATGTGATGCTATTTATGTGGTGTGTGTTGTATATAGACGAGCATCGTCATTTCATCATATGATGATCCCTATGGTGTTTAAAAGTGGTAAGTACCTAAATACCTCAGAGAGCACACACAAACATACCTCTTCTCTCTCTCTATACCGTCAATATGACATTGGATTAGGGGAATAAAAAGTGTCAAAGGGAACCTCAAACCGAAAAACCAGAACCAGAAAACCCAGGATTTATTTACTATTTGTGGCCTACCTTCAACTACAACCTATCAACCTACTGCTCATACTACCTACCCTCGTGTTTTTAATTTAGTAATTTGTTGCTAGCTTTTTACAACGCTAAATTCGTGGTCGTCGTGGTATGCTATTATTTATATATGGAGATTTTTTAGTCTTGTTATTTTTGATTTTGACAAATGTCTGATACCAATATCAACTGTCAGTTTCTTTGACTATTAGGGAGCAAGAGAAATGAGGCAGAGATTCATATACATTTCCAGATGCAGATTGCCACCTAAATAATATAATAATTTAGGTATTGAGGGTGAGGACTAGATTTTCTAGGACTTGTTCTCACTTCTCACCGATTTCTATTGAATGTCAAATGTACAGGAATACTGCATTGCTGAGAGGTTGTTTTTGATAGGTTTTGAGAGAATAGTAGAATAATTGTCGGAATATAATGGACTTGATTGTTTTTACAAATTTCACACGATCTGCAACTGCAACACTCGGAAATAAATGGTTCATTGAAGAAGCAAACAAAAAAATATAAATCCATCACGTCCTCTCTGAAAAGCCCCAAATTACATGTGTATGTATGTGTATCGAAGATGAGAGAGAGAGAGGTGATGAGAGACAATGTATATCACATCCTCGAAAGTATTTTTCTCTGCACCATGAACTCAATTTCGAAATGAAGTTCATCATTTTCACACCATTTGTGCATAAAAAATGGCCAGGAATTTCATAAATTGTATAATTCTAGTCTGACTGCTTTAAAAATTTAAGACAAGGGTCTATTATCTCGTACAATTTTTTAAACTGTGGTTAATCGCACAAATTATACTGAGCACTTGTAACTTTTAGTATTCAAACAAGTAGTTGTTTAATATGCAAAAGGCTCGGGTTGGGTGATACTGTTCAGTGTCTACTACTTTTCTCTTCAGTTTCTTGAGTGTTAACCCCAAAAACCAGAAACAGTTTCATGAATTGTAATCTCTCCGTTTTGTTTTTGTTATTCAAGAAAACACCAGAATACTCGACAAATTACACTTGAGTAAATTAGACGAGTTTTATCATCATGAATCAAGATGATGATAATGTGATGAAGGACATGGAACAAGGTGCAAATCGGCCAAACCACAAAATCCTCTAAATCTCCCTTCGCCTCGACTCATTTATTTTTCTGTAGTCAACAGCTTAGGAGATCATCTCAACACTCTCTCAGCACTAACACTTAGGTTTTATGAAGCATTTAAGCAAGAGAAAAAGTAATGAAGCAGGTTTTTATCCTGTGATTTGGGGGATTTTTAATCCCAATTTTCACACTAATGTGACCATACTATACGGTGTATTGGAATTATATGAATCATTTGGAAAAATTGGATTTTTAAGGCATAAACATAAATTTCATTGAATAACAAAAACACATTTGTATAAATGAATATCAACCCTTTATTTACAAGTCGATCAAAATCTAGAACTTGGACTAGGGACGACGGAGCTGAATCCATTTACCTTTGGGATGATTGGTTTTGTATGATTTACTTTAAATTGAGATGGGGTTCACATGAGTCATAAACGCAGGACTAGGTCGATCTTATCGACTTGGGTGGTATCGTATCCATACTCCAATAATGCCATTAATGATTTAAGTTTTCGGTTGTGAATGTTGTGATTATGTTCCTTCCGGCTTGCCTATTTTTTAAACAGTTTTTGATGTCTAAAAATGAATGAAGGAATCCAAATCCAGTGCAATAAAATAGTTTCCAACTTTTAAATCCTAGTTTGAACCGATTTGTTTTTACCTCAGATGTACTGCTTTGGAATCATAAGTATTGGTACAAGATTTATCATTATGACACACGTTTAGTGAGATGATACATTATGATTCGTACATGGGAATCTGACAAGAAGCTACAAGGGAATTACAACTATTCCAAGTACAAGGAGTATAGAAGATGAAAAAAAAGTTGGTAGTAGGGGTATGGTAGTTTGGACAAAAGGTACAGAAGGTAATTTGATGAGAAGCTAACATGGTGCTTGAGTGTTTCAATCAACTTCCCTTCTTCGTCTTCCTTCATCATCATCACCATCATCATTTATTATTACAGGTCCACCATGTAGTACAAGTACATGCTAAATAGAATTACATGGGACTGGTATTGAAGAAATAGAATAGAACAACTTGTAACATTAGAGCCTATCACCATTCAGTCTATCACTTTCGGCCAGACTAACCACATCCACTTTTCTCTCCTCAAATTGGCCTGGAATCAAATCCATTATCCATTTTCTCAACCTGGACTTACACTCGGTTTTAAATCTCTGGAGACTAAATTAACAAATCCCATACGATCCTGATAAGATTTTTTTTCAAAACCATTTCGAAACATACGTTTTTGGATTACAAGGGAATAGTTTGAAAGTTGTAGCAGTAATTTGTTGGTTGTGGATTGTTTGAACTGGAAAAAATCTCAAGGCGTAGATTGAGACTTTTTTAAACTTAAAAATTCTGGGTTTTGTTTTTAAATGTGAAATGAGACTTGGATATGCATGTGAACTTTTGAAAGGATTGATTTGATTTTGTTTGAAATATTGGAAGTGTGAGTTATTAATTGGTTGTGAGGTGTAGAGTTTTAAAAACAATTTGGTAAAATGACGCCGAAAGTGCCGAAAATGTCTTCAGAAAGCGAATACTGGTGGACAGACCAGGCTTTGGCTATGGCTTTGTCAGAACACCCGGGTGA
Source organism: Agrenia bidenticulata (assembly GCA_034694785.1). Taxonomy (NCBI): domain Eukaryota; kingdom Metazoa; phylum Arthropoda; class Collembola; order Entomobryomorpha; family Isotomidae; genus Agrenia; species Agrenia bidenticulata. Next base: position 49,340 of record JAQFYM010000080.1, read on the forward strand.
ACTTACCCGGACGGGGAGTCCTTACTTTTTGTGTTCTGTTTTGCCCGGTCATTGGAGATCTAATAAGACTCTACCTGTTGCGTTTAAGGTAGGTAATATTGGGTTATGTCTTGCTTTCTTCAAAATATATTATCTCCAGCCTCTAAATAGTAAATTGTAACATATATAATTTTTGGTTTGGCTTTGAAGACCGTAAACTTCCTAAGATAAAATTAAGGGATTGTGTTTTTATAATAATTGATTATTTTTTGGTCAATTATCTATCCAATCATTTAAAAGTAATTTCTTTATGTAGGTAATAGCCCTGGGTGAAGTTAATGACGGGACGATGGTAATCATCCGGGCAGGGAACGATGAGAATTATTGTGCTGAGCTGAGGAACGCGTCGGCTATTATGAAAAATCAAGTCGCTAAATTTAATGATCTAAGATTTGTGGGTCGCTCTGGAAGAGGTGAGTTTGATTTAAATCGATTTCAAATCCTATCTCTCTTATTCATTTTTCTTATGATTAAGCTTAGAGGGTTAGCTAATACAAGTTTCATTTCTTAAATTTGAATTGTATTTGTAGTTTAAATCGTTATTAATAGATTTTTGTAATTCCGAATTTTTTAGTAAATGGGATTAATTCTTATCTTAGGTAAAAGCTTCACCCTAACAATATCAGTGCAAACAAGTCCACCGCAAGTGACAAGTTATATGAAGGCCATCAAAGTGACTGTGGATGGCCCCCGAGAACCTCGTTCTAAAACCCGTGAGTTACTAATTTAACTTCTTTTTTTTACAATAATTTTAAAATATTAGCAATTGAAATTGGCTGATATTAAGCCAACAAGTTTCAAAAATATCCCTGACAGAGAAGCTGACGTATGGTATTACTTTTAGTCCAAATTGAATCCTAAACTCTTTAAAGGGAACAAAGGTATAATTTAACACGGGGGAACATAAAACATAATTAATTTCTCTTTGTTTTGGGCTCGCTCTTTTTGGTCAGTTGTTATTAGCCAAGGTGGTGGTGACAGTTGATGAGTTGACAAGTTGTTTATGTCATTAAGGGACAAAATCCCCAGGGGATTTAGTAACACAGGGACTCCCAAAATTATAGATAGCCATTTTGCATTCGCATAGCGTGTGTTTAAGTGTTGTTATAATAGTAACAAATCCAAAGTAGGATGAAGGTCTTATATGGAACATTAAATATTTTATTTACAAATCCACAAGCTCCAACATTCCATTTCCTCATTCGCAATTTCAAAAATATTGCCCATGTCCTCTTCTGGGCTATATTTGTAATTTATTTATAAGACTATCACAGAAAGTTGTCATGCACAGTTTGATTTGCGTTGGTTTTATTGGGGTTACTTGGAGTTGACAAGTGGCAGGGTTGGCAGATAGAACGGATGACATATTTGCCAATTAAATTCCTGCTATGTCGGACTTTTAAATATTGTTAGAGCAGAGGGAAACTCATGTAGGGGAAAACTTTTAGGATTCAATAGAATTAGGAGGATTATGGCTCTATTTGTATACAGTGAAATCTAAATCTGCTCAGGTATACTTATTTTATTGAATTGATAATATAACACACTTTATTACAAACAGAAATACTGGTTTTAAACCTTTGAACTGAAGTACAATAAGAACTTGAACTGAAGCTAGTTGATTACTACTCGGCTTAAAATTCTAAGTATCTTAATAGCACAAATAACTTCTATTATAAATATTGGGTACATCAAAATTATTAAATAAATTCATATTAAACTGACTCTGAGAGATGTTTTATATTTTATTGATAGCAGCAAATATTGTAACAATTTTATAGTCTGGTAGCATTCTGTTAGTTGAATTCAATTGCATTTGTAACTATCATCTAAAGATCTGTGCACTTGATCATAGATTTATAATTAACTCATAGATTCATAATTTATAAGTAACTCATAAATTCACCGATTCGTAAATTGTAATCAAGTTCCATAACAACTGGCTGCTAAAATTGTCCATCTTTGACAAGGTACGTCAAAGTGCCTGAAGCTGTTCAAATGCTATTTAGTTTTGTTCGCTATTAATTTCTGACATTTGAGTTATATTTTGTACACTGCAGCGTTCAGATTTATCCTCTCATTTCATCTCCATACCATTCACAGCTTTTATTCTGTCCTCATTAACAATGGCCCATAAAGCTGATTGCATTCAAAATTTAAGCTCCTGCCTCCACCTCGATGAACCTAATTATGTTAACCGTCGAGGTAATAACCCAATCCCACCTCCACTCTACACCAAGGAACAATGGCGGGACGCGACTAACAACGCTCAGTCCGTTTGGCAGTCCACCCAAATGGTAGCCGAGCACTTGACCCTTGAATCCGACCGACTTGTCGATGAAGTCGACGAAGCGACCAAAAATGCATTGGAAAGTCTCAAGCTCAAACTAGCGTCTCGATTAGATGACATGGAGCACTGGTGGAGCGAACTCCTTCGAAAGCTACCCTTTATCAAAAGCGAGATCGAAACCCTCGGCATATACAAGAAGCGGGTGGAGGGGGCCCTAGGGGCAATCTGTCACATCGTCCATATCGACCGCAAAATCCTTGCCGCAAGAAACTGTCGCGTTGGAATAGAACTGGTCGAGGACGAGTCGACAAGCCGTCTTGCCAATGAGGTTAAAGCTGTCGAAGCGATGACATCCATGCTAAAAAGAACGATTGAGCAGGTAGAAGAGCAGGTTCGGCTCCTCCGTAAAACTTACCTCCAGCTAAACCAAGCTCTAGAAGACAAAGCGATGGCTATGAAGATGGACCACTTGGCCCTAGCTCTGAGCAATATGCAGCGTGACATGACCCCCCAATGCAATGACACCGTTATCATGGAAGCCTTGAGCAACGCCAACGAAGAAGAGTGGATAGAATTCACAAACAAGCATCTCAAGTTGGCGGAAGGAGCCGTCCAAAACAGCAGGGAACTGCGGGTAGTCGTGGACAGTAACCTTCGTAACCTTTCCAGTGACATGCAGTCCCTGATCTGTGAGACCAACAGGGCCCTTGAGAAGTGGCTTCGGGAGTGTATTCGAACCAAGTGCAAGCTTCAGCAGCAGTATAAGGAGCTCGCAATCCAGATAAACGAGATTGAGCAGATCCATACGAATTTGGAAAAGTCGTGGAAGAAGAAAGAAGAAGCAGTGGCGGCCATAGAGACTCAGGTCTGTCTTCGAAATCGCCGGCCTAACATGGAGCTTGTGAAGGATCAAGTATTTGCGGAGATGAAGCGAGCGATGAAAACTATTATGGATGCGATGACAAAGTTGAATATGCATTTGGTACAGACTCAAAAGACAAAGGAGAGTCTATGCCAAGCCCAACAGGAGCTTATCGAGGAAATTAATAATAAATTGAGGAGTATTGAGATTGAAGAAGTTGATGTGATCCCACTTCGAATGACTATATTTTTTCCTAGTTTCTAGAGATCTTCTCTCTATTGAGAATGCGGGAGGAATTATTAATTGGAGATTTAATTGAATTGCAACATCAATGTCAAATACAGTTTTTCTGAATAAACGATACGAAAGCTTTTTGTTATGGCATGAAGTACAAACATTGATTGAGTTAACAATGTTAACATGTAAGGAAAAAGATTTTGGATGATACTGGTGACTCAGGTGACTGGATAATTTTGTGTATCGCTTCGAACAGGGATATCCGACAATTTTATTCAAACTATAGTCATAGGTTATGAAATCATTATCTCCATAATTTTTTGAAATCTCTGAAGTAATTGCGGTAAAATAGTTACCAAAAAAACAATAAACCGTCCTTGTTATTTGACAATCGCCCTTGTGTAAGTTTCCAATTTAAAAAAAGTCAAAATCCCCAAAATCAATGCATTTTCAAGCATCAAAAGAACGAGATGCAAAAAAATCTACCCGAATTGAAATGTTGACCTCAGTTTTATAACAATTGCAATCTTAAATCCTCAGGTCAGCAACACCAATTCCGGGGACTTACCCTAGGGCCCCGAACATTCTTCCCTGACCTCGACCTCCATCGGAGGAAATCCTCAGACTATACCTCAAACAATACGGGCTTTACAATCAAGTTCTCTCCTACCACGTCTATCTCATCTACGAATTCAAATGCCGGTAAGGAACGATTTGTCACAGAAAAGGAAAAGATTATGAGCTTCATTCTCATGTTTTAAAAATACATAGTAGTAATTTCTTTATTGTAATCTCACAAAAAACACTCTACACTCATTGTCCACCCGTGGGACCCAAGCTGACTGCTTAATAGTGAGAGAATTATTTTTGGCAATTTGTCTTTATCTCGTCTAGAAAGGCATACATCCTCCACCATTATTTATCATCATCATTAATGCGAATAAAAAAAATGCATCTCAATCCCTGCCTCCTATAATAAATTATACTCCATACATCTTTATAGCCCATATGTAGGTACTGTTAGTCTTATATACTTTGTTAAAAGAACGGGAGCTCTAACAAGTCCAAAAACCCATCGGGCTATGTGATCATCATCAACTCAAGTGAAGAAGCTCGAGATTTTGAGGCTTACAACTAAGTTTGTACAAATGGACTTGTTTTTTGCTGTTGTTTTTAGTTGAGGGAATTCAGGCGTGTATTCCCTTCCTTTGCGTAGGAGAGACTTTTCAAGAGATTTTTGTCACCTTGTATCACATACTAGGGGCTTAAATGGCTTGGGGATTAGATGGGTTGTGATGACAGGTCTACGCCTCTGGGGGATGTCAGTGGCAGTGTCAGTTTAAAAGTTTTTAGTAAAAGAAAGGGTTGAACATTGTTGAATATGTCGGGGAGTAAATTGCGTGGGAAAATTAGGGAAAATTTTATCACGTAGTGACTTGTTCTCGAGGAACTAAATTACAGAGAGATGATAAGTAAGTCTGTGTGTATTCCATCACTATATTATTCCATAGATTCCCAACTGCATCTCTCTGAATTTTATTATATTTTATATAAGTATGGTGATGATAGATAAATGAACAATATAAGACTCCGCCGTGAGGACTGGGATCGTTTTATTTTATGAAACTTGGTTTGGCTACTGGGCAATATTTTCACGAAATGTACAATGTTTATTATGTAGTTTTTGAAGAAAAAAATATCTAACAAAAAAAACGTTTATAAGAATATAATTCTTTAGATTTCTGGTCCAAGTCTTGTTTAATTTGACGGAAATGGTTCTCAATACTCGAGGTTCTCAATACTCTTTGATTTTTTTTAATCCCAAGGGTTTGCGTTTGTCGTGTTGAAAAGAGGTTCAAAAAATTTGATGCATTCAAATTTACAATTTATGATAATGTGAGAAATGCAGAGTTTTTTATGCTCGCCCAATCCTAGCTTATATTTTAAATGTAATTCTTAAGAGTTGATGATTTTATGCAGGAAATAAATGGCAATCGAGCTCAAGAAATCGGTGGGCAATCACCATCTCAATTGGTTTAAATTGATTCGAATCTTGTCGGTAAAGATTCTTGAGATTGATTGTGAGTTGGGATTGGGAAGTTTTGATTGTGAAAAACTTCCTCTAATTCTAATCCCAAGCAATCAAACGTCAAAAGGTTTCTACAAAAGTTTTTATACGACTTCTAGACTTTTTAGGCTTGTAGTCTAATTGTAATATAGTCTAAACTTTTGATACCGATATATTTAATGAACATCCACATGTATTAGTCCCAGAGAAGTGGATTGTTAAATAGTATGAAATTTTGATTCCCCCTGACAGGTATATAGCACACAAAAGTGTCTCAGTAGACAAGGCTAAAAAATATGGGTAGAGTTCATAGTGATTGTGAAATAATAATCGTGTTGAATTTCCTAAAAGAAGTAAGGGATATATTTTAATGGAGCCGTAGGAGGTCCGTTGTTGGAAGTTTGAAAACCACGAACATCCGGGTTATCCGACCCGGTTCCCCGAATTTCAATTTCACTCCGAGGCACCCATACAATCAGTTTGTAATTATATGTAAGTGAGATGACGATAACAATATTCTGTCAATTCTGTGAGCCTGTTTGCGGTTTTCTCCCCCTCGTCGTCTTCATGTACAGTCACTGGATTCTCATTTTGAAAGATTTCTGGTCGGGACAGGGAGTATTCGTGTAATGATATGGAGGATATTAATAATTTATGAGACTACGGCTATAAAATATAGCTAGGTCCCTACCAAGGGTTAAAGGACCAAGTCACCTCTCACATCATATTGAACTTTGATTGACAGGGAAGTTAGTAGGGAGCCTTATTATCTATCTACCTGTAATTACACTTGGGACCCGAAGGGTCGACCTAGAACATAAGCTAGACGAGGGTAGCATTAGTAATAGGTTGTACTTTTAGGGTGAACTGTATCACCATAATCAAAGAGGGATGATTGACAGGGTGACAACTTGGGGCATAATGTTATGACAGGAATGTCAAATTAGACGTTTTCAAATCACTGAACTTTAAGTGTGCGATAAATGCATAGATTGTTTGGGGAATAATTGGAGAGTTGTTATGATCTAAGCTGTGAAATGTATTTATGATATGATGTAGAAATTGTTTGAAATGCTAATTGATTTTTTGTAATTGTTTTCAGAGGTGCCAAATACACTTGGTTTTGGACACCCAACTGACACCTCTGGGTGGTCAACTTATGGCACAGGAGCGACAGGATTTACTAATTTTGCTCAATCAGCCTACACGGATATTAATCCTTCTGGAGATGCTTCATATGCTAGTGCTGGTAAGCATCTGAATAATACTTGAGAATTAATTAAGCTCAATTTTTGGGATGACGTTAAACTAATTGTAATTTAAGAATTAGCACAAATTAAAATTTGAACACTTTTCTCCCTTAGTTTTTGAACTTTTTTGGTATCAAAGCAGATTCCTGTGTCAAATATTTATAATTGTCGAAACTTTGACACTGTGGATTTCATAATGGGTTAAGTTGCACTATAACCCTTCAAAACCATTGATTGTTACTTTCCAACTTTCAGCCCTAATGCCCGTGAATGACACAATGTCATCCACAGAATACTTCACCTCCGGAGGTCACCAAGCCGGTGGGACCACCTACCACCACATGACATCATCCAGTCCCTCGTCACACCACCTAGGCCACCCCCACTCAGGAAGTTACACCCACAGTAATCCTCCCCACCTAAGTCAACATGCGGTACCCCACCCCCACCAATTCTATCACCATCACACATCCTCATACTACGCCACCACGAACAACATGCCCCCAACATATTCATCCCTTATGGGTCACCATTACCAATCTGGAGGGGCCACGACCCCATTGTACTGTGCAAGCCCTGGGAACACCGCTGCGGTTACAGGGATGATCCCCCTTGTAGAAAAGTCGGATTTGACTATTACAATGTACACTCCAAACAATGCAATTCACCAACTTAGTAGTTCCCCCTCTGGAACTAGTGGAGGGAATAACTCGGGGTCAAATCATAATATGACGGGTTTAATCGACTCCAGATCTCAGTTGATGCACCACTCCCATCATCATCAACATCAAATTGGGGAGGAGTCGGATGAGCAGAAGATACCCGTGTCATCCGCGGATCACTTGGGTTCTGGTGAGGGTACGAATGGACATAATATGTCAGATTCTGTAAGGGGTCAACCATCAGCGGATAATGTTGGTGTGTGGAGGCCGTATGATTCGAAGGATTTCTCATAGGATTATGAATGCTGCGTAGAAGGCGGTAATTGATTAGTTTAAATTGATAATTAAGTCAGAGATTCAATTAAGATACGTATATTAAACTCAATAGAATTAAATATTGTGTATTTTTTCTGTACAGAAAGGGCTCAACCGGTTTATCTCATCTTTATGTTAGTTTTGACAATAATTATTTCTTTAAAAGTAGGAGTTTCTCTCAGTATTATGTCTGAAAGATGTACAAGAAATATGTCTTTCTTTTTCGTAATTCGGGTTTATTTTAAAACTAATTTTCTAAATATTTGTTTGAGCTTTCTGTTCACATTCTGTCTGTTGTCAGTCTGTCAACAGTGTTATTGCGAAACCGGTGAAATGTTCCTAATGTACATACATGTAACCTCTGTTCATAGGCAATTATAGTAAGCTTTACAATAAATGAATATAAGATATTAATGACTAGTTTTGAAAACTTGCTCATAATTACTCATCATTTAACCGTATAGCATGAAAGCTTTTGTTTCAGCTACATCTCCACAGCTTGCTTTAAATCTTATAGAGAAGTGTAAGCTTGAGTTGTTGCACGAGGTGACAATGACTGATTGAATTCCGATCCGATCTACTTCTTTAAATTTTAAGGATGGATGGTTCCATCGGACTTGAAGCGTTAAATAGTTAGACGGAGAAATGCACCAACCAAAGCACATACAAACAACCAACGGAATGATTTTGCTTTGTACTAAAACGGCTGAGGGCTTTTTCTTAAAAAAAATTAAGAATCTCCATATTTTTTAAGACGGATTAGGAAATCATTTGAAAACATTGATGGATTCTTACAGGAAATGTTGAGCAAGTCTCAAAAGCCCTCGACCGAGCTGGGATGATGAGGATGATGCTTGAATCTAGAATCCACCTATTTTTTTTGTTTATTCCATGTGGACGATATTATTTACAGGATTTCGTGTAATAGCCTTTATTCTTGATGCCCTTTGTTTCATGCATGTTAACATGTTATGTAGCTTCATAATCATATCCTCTCTTACCGTCTGCCTGATTGTAAAAAAAAATTGGAGCCTGTCTCCGATCATGAGGTAATCATTTTGTCTCCTTGGTTCTACATAATACATAGTGTTTAGATTCGAGATCAAGACTACCAGCTTTCCAATCGATTCTAAGTTCTTTCCAAGGTAATATATTAGGGATGTTTTTGACCATATTAACTTTGTTCTTCAAACAGATTTTTAAAATTAACCAGGTTTCATTTTATATTTGGCTTTTTCTTAAAAATCTCCATAATTCTGCCAAAGCTTGACTGCTCTAAATTCTGTAATGTGTGTAAAGTTTATAATGACTCAAGGGAACGATGACGAGTCTGATGAGAGGTGATTTGTATGAGAATAAAAAACGGTGGAAAAAAAGCTTAAAGTCATCGCCCAGGTAGAAATATCCTCGAGCCTTGAAGGAAAGAGTCTCATAAGTTGGGAAAGGGGGTTGAGACTATCAGACTCTAATTATGATTTACAGGACCATTTATCCTGACTCACCTGTCCCTACTTATTACCTTTTTCTCAGGATGGGATGATGATCGTGGAGGTGATGGAGTTTTCGTATCAGGGGAGCAGAAGCAAGAGATTATGCTCTATTTAAAAAAAAACAAGCACTTCAAACTATACAAGACAACAATGTGGAGTAAAGCTCAAGTTTTAGCTCGAAAAATAAGCATATTACATAATTTTTTTGGGTGAGATATGTGAGAATTAATTTGATACGCTTTCAATATTTTGCAATGCTAGATTAGACTTTTGAAGTGTTTTAATTTTTTTTTTAAGAATCCAGGATCTACCCTGTTGACTGTATCTAATCTAATCTATTTGACCAGGAGCCATGGACTAGCTTTGTTTGTAGTTCATTAGACAAATTAGATTATCTGCTGTGCGTACCTAGAGGGTTGGGAGTTTGTAACGACTGGGATTCATGAGAATTTTGATTAGGGAGAATTTTTTAAATTTATTTCAGTCAGAGTAAATGTGAGATGGATATATTTTGTCATAATTTGTTCCTTGTGGTTTAGACATGTCCGAGATATTTGTACAAGACATGTGGGCATTTCACAGCATCAAAATATAGTTTATATTTCCCAGGAACTTCTACTGTTGTTATTTAGTTACATTTCCGATTTCATAAATTAACAAATTTTGCTGTTCTAATCCGTAGCAGATTTCGAGCAGAAAATACCGACTATCCCAAATCCAAAGGCCATAAAGAGTCGACTGACAAGTAATAAATCTAGTTCTAGTTCTTGCAGGTCTCATTGATTACGCGACCACTGAGATTTACACAAGGCGTTACTACACCAAAAACTTGGCTAAATCATTTAGTCTGATTATGGTTTTTGGTTAATAGTTGCATTGAAACAGACCGTACCTCATTGTATTATACCTTACCTGAGTGGCATCATCATATCACCGGCATTAATAGTTTATCCAGATACGTACAGGACTGCAGCCTAAACTATATAGATACCAAATAGACACCTTGGTTATCCTCCCAAACTTTGTAGCTTGTCGGTTTTGGTTTCCTTAAAAAAAGATGCGGCTAACCAAACCAACAAGAGAGGTTTGGAAAAGGTATTTAGAAAAAAAGCCCGACTAATCACTCCTGCCAAACTGCCAAACCACCCTCTATGGTTATTGTTCATCTGATACATCCACTGACACTCTCCAATTGTCAAACTTGAGGCATCAAAGCTCTTTGTGTATTGTGGCCGACCTAACCCTAAAGTACCAGGTCATCCCAGGTCAAACAGATTCGGTTTACCACAAATACCTTCGACCAAATTTCTGTCAAGCTGCTTGAGCCTCTGCACCACAGCAACCCTGCAAAATGCAGGTGATTCGGTTTTATGCTTTTATTAGTCCTCTTGTCAACTCTCTAGAACTGCGAGCGCCGTTTATTGTTAAATTTGTTATTGTTTATTCAAATTAGATGGAGAGAAATGATTTTTTTGTTGAAAATTCAGAAAAATTTGAAACTAGATCCATAAAGTAGTTAATTATTTGATCAAAATTAATATTGACAGAGTCTGAAAGGCTGCTGAAGTGTGGGATGAAATTATTAAGAATCCTCGTGTATATGCAGACGGGTATAATTATAATTATGGTTCCTTGGAGGATCATGATATGATACGGCCTAATTTAAATAATTAAGCCATTGAGTTGGATTAGATTTTGATTGTCTAACTCAATCCTCGAGCTACTTATTTTTTTACCTCTGGAACAAAAACTCCTCTCTTCATCATAATCATCAGAAAGAAATCCAGGGAGAGGATGCGAGAGGAAGTCGTAAATATAATTACATTAAGCATCGACCTAGCCAAGAGCACCTTCCAGTACTTATCACATTGTACTAACATTATGAAGTAGAATTATGACCATCAACAATAATCAGCAATCTTCATCATCAACAATCATCATTGTTGCAGAAGGTCTTCTCTGGTGTATGAAACAAGTTTTTTTGGGAAAATAATTTAATATTTTAAACTTTCAGATATTCATATTCCAGAGCTTGTATTAAGAAATAAAAAATATACAACTTCTCCATGCATATACACTTTTGCAATGTAATTCTCACTCAAGATCATTAGGGTAAGCTGAATTGTAAATTATTACGAAGCCATTATAGTACATAACAGTAGATCGAAGTCATTAATGTCCCGAATAGAATGGACCAGTTGCCATCAGGAAGTAAGTGCACGTAATGTCAGTGGTTGCTGAAAGTTAAGTTGCATCTGTCTTCCTGGAAAATAATGATCCTGGTCATCGGCATGGGTTTTTAAAGAACCGACGGTGGCAGTAATGACTGATGACCCTGTAGTAGTGTAGTACCTGGCATAATATAATATCGGAAACTGAAATTCGGTCTAATTTGAAGGGAATTAGAGGGTGGAGGTGTATATTTAGGTGAGGACGTGAGCCACTGCGGGTACCCGAGTATCAATTACTACTTGTGCACCTAACTAACTCTCCCTACTGAACGGATAGATATGAACGATATGATCCAAGTTGGTCTCACGTCTCAGGTAATTTGTCTTCCTTTCCTCAGGATAATATTTTCTGGGATCAATTACCAGCTCAAATGATCCCCCACATCGAACACTGAATGAGACTGAACACTTCCTTATGTATCTCAGAGGGTAAGTTTTTGTATCCGTAAAATATGCTTTTACATGATACACCTACACTATGGATTTTAAAGTGTTTCGATATCTTATTTCCTTTCCAGTCTACTACAAACGACGAGAGACTACCCAGTAGGAAAAATCTTCAACCCTTTCTCAATGTTGGATGAACATAAAAACCAACCTAGATGAATGCATGTTTTTTTAACAATATGTAGAACATTGAGATGAAGATGACATAATGTATTACAGAGTCCATGGGATGATCCCCGTAGGGGGTCCTGATCGAAACCGACCAAGTGTTAAATCTCGTCTCTCATTTCAATCTCGAATGATTCAGTGTCGCCCAAGTCATATTTACAATTTTAATTCTTAAAGAACGAAAAGAGATTTATTTTGGCTTTTGGAATCGATACTCGATTGTCCCCTTATGAGAATTGATATTTTAAAAGTTTGTGAGATATTAAACCTTTCATTTAAAATGGCCTATAGTTCAATCAATAAATTGTAATTTTAGTAGATAGTTCATTAATCAACTTAATTTTTTGCTAGACCTTTAATTAGAGTTAATTTTTCGTTAGACCTATAACTCTCGTGATCTTTGAACGTCTGCTTGTAGATCTAAGAATCTTTCAATTTACTCACATATACTAAAGGTTTCATGATGATAAGGAATAATATCGATTCAAGATGTGTAATTCGACCCGATTAAAAATGACAATTCGATCCCTTCTCACCCAGTGTGTCCAGTCTGCCAAGAACGAGTTCAATCCTTGTATTGTACGTGGTATACAATTCTTAAAAGCACAGGGATCAAATTTCATCAACATTCCAGTTCGTGTACACACCAACTATGCAGGTATTGGATGACCTACTTGTCATTCCGAATTAGGCTAATCTGCATAAGTTATTCCAGATAAATGGAGACATGGACGTGTAGTTTTCAAAATCATCCGTGTCCCCAACGTATAGTCAATACGATACAATCCTGGGGATTTGTATTCAACTTAATCAAATTCCATGCAAATTTATACCAATTTTTTTCAATTAATTCCTACAAAAATGTATCCACCGGATTTCTTAAGCTCTCTGAACAATTAAGCTGAAAGATCTCTTGGTCTCTGATGAATCTGATCAGTTCTTGTAATAAGTTCAGTGAGTAGTGAGGCTTTGTTGCACAGGTAAGCTAGGGATGAGTTTGCCTATATGAAATACATAATGGAAACAAGCGGATAGGTAGGCTACTGAATATATTTGTACCTCCAGAGCCATGCTGTAGATTGTACTTTTGTTACAAGGTGAAGCTTATTAAGAAGCCAAAAAAACTCTGCAGAAAGGCTTGTCCTTAGTTAAGGGAAACTGGTTCCGTTTTTCTCAACGTGAATAATAGTACTAGAATATATACGTTGTTATGCAATGATATAATTTGGCTGCCGCCGTGGGCTTCGTCCAGAACCTTCATCTTGCGTTGTTGTAGTTGTTGTAAGTGTAAGACATAAAAAGTGGAAATAGTTTCAACCTCTGGAGTCAAAAAATGTGTTAGACAACTTTGTATTAGTGCACTTTAAAATTCTAAAGTCATTTCAAATTAAGGTTTGACACTTATTATTTGTAACACAGAAATGTAAGCTGGAGCTAATTCTAAGATCATCTTGTTATAATCTAATTTAACTTGGACAAAAATATTTGCAGTTTAAAAAATATTACAAGTATTTAAAAGTCAATGTTGATATTTCAGTTTAATTTAAACATTATACTTCACTACCTCTGAGCTTATTTAATTTTAACCGGAGAGTAAATAATGTTATGAGGTACGTTTTACATTATCAACCATTTAATGAAGACCAACCAGACATCTAATTAATTCCCCAGCTTTTCATTTTTATAAATTAAGACTAAACCGACGTTGAAATTTACAATTTAATTAGATATTTAAAATTTGCTTATATCAAGGATATCCAGAATGCTACAAGGTCCAATCGCTGAATAAAAATGTCATCTTCCAGATCGAGTTTGATAAATTCTTCAAGTAGAATTTTCGACCACTCTACACTACATGGCATGATTCACTCTTGTCTTTATCGGTAACTAACCCATAATGATTTTTTGCAAACACTGGTAATATAATTAGTAACACGGAATTATTAGTTTTAAACTCCAAATTAATCCATTACAGGATGCCATGGAACTTGATCCTACCATTGAGTGCCCTGGGTTTCATCATATTCGTATCTGCAGTTTGTAAGACTCCAATTTGTTTTACTCTAAAGTGTTCAAATATTATGCTCTTTAATAATTTAGAGAAGCGGTAAGGGATTTGTAAATGTTTTTAAATTATTAATTACAGCAATTAAGACTGGGTTGGACAAGGTTGAACTTTATAAAAGGGATCTCACGTCAACTACGCCATCGACCATTTTGTCCATTTTAAATGGAACTATCCCAAATGATAACGGAACCTTGTATGATTTTTGATAACCACGATGACCAGGAAAAATATATAAATTTTCTTGAATGATATAAAGTTCTTCTATGATCTTTTATTGTACTGTTAGATCTATCTCAATGTAAATAGAAAAAATAGTCTATGAGGTCGACTGTCGGCTATTAAACCAAACTTTGTATTTAAAAGAGAGCAATTATTAATCCGCTTTTTCTCTCGAATTACTTTTTCAAAAATTAATATGCAGCAGGTCATTGGCGTTTCAAATAAGTTCAGTTAAAAACCTGGCCATTAGTTAAACTTTAAAAAACACTGCAAATTAGCAGCAATGTATTTATAAAATATCCGATAACGATAAACATAGTTGATAGTGTCACAATTTTTTTACAATGGAAAAGTTCACATCATTTGTTGTATTCATATATTCATGATTTAAATTATACATTTAACTATAGAGAAATCTAACACTTTTGTACGCTATTGAAATAATTAAAAAATCTCATTCTGGTGAAGGAGACCTTTCTACTCCATCTTCATCGTCATCAGGGTCGTCGTCTTTACTGTGCTCATGAAGTAGAACATACTCTCTGGAGCTAAATCCAAATTTGAGCACATCCTTCTCAAACAGTTCAACATACCGTTTGGGTTGAATCTTTTCTCCATTTACCAAAGTCCCGTTGGCACTCTCCAAATCAATTAAATATGGTCGTATCCTCCTTCCCTTAGTACCATTAGGCCGTTGGTACGGAACAAGCCTGTATTGAAGTACTGCGTGCTGCTTAGAGCATGATGGATGGTCGATTGGAATATCAGCTATTTTTCTCTCTCTTCCCAAGAGATAAGCACTCTGTCGATGGACATACATAACATCTAACGCCGTCCCGTCTTTGAAAGGGTACAGTCTCCACCTTGTCCTGATGGGTTTACGAGCTTCGGGTGGCTCGCTGTATTTTATCACAACTCCTCGATAAGTATTCGTCTCTTCGGTTAATTTACCCGATAGTCCAAAGTTGGGCTTTTCTCTTTCTAAATTCTTCTTATCAGAATTATCCCCGTCCCCCCCATCTTCCGAGTCTCTTATCCTCTCGTCTCTTTCAGCGTCATTTGTTTCTTTTATTTGGACGGCTTGCTGGGACATTTCACTCGCAGGGTTGAAAAAGTTATTCCAGTCTCTTTCTCTTTTGGGCTCCCGAGGCCTGAAATCTGAGGACCCAGCGCCTGACCCAGATCCCCTGCCACTTCCACCAGGGTCATCTCTGTGCCTTGGGTTATCTCGTCTATCTTCTTCACGACGTGGCGGACGCTGAGGTGGGCGTACAAAGTTATCTCTATTTACTGGACTTCTGTAAAATCAATGTATACTTAAGTTAGTGGCGATTATTTAATTAAAAATCGTTAATTTGTAATCATAGATAGAGATTTGCTTACCTGCTTCGACTTCTAGGCTCAGACTTGATATTCATATTTTCCCTCTCCCTTACTCTCCTGTCATCCTGATGACCCCTGACCCTTGAATCTCTTTCTGAACTCCTTGACCTTCGACCGTGCTGTGAGCTCGCTCCACGACTTCTGTCCCTTTCCATGTGTTCGGAACGACGGTGACTTCTATCCCGATCCGAATGACCTCTACTATCGCCACGCCTTCCATCCGACACATCCCCTTTTGACCTTCTTGATCCCTCTCGACCTTCGGATTCACTCATAGGCTCGTCCTTTATCTTTACATTTCGCCAATCTTCTCCCCCTCGGAGGGACGGAGAACGCGAACGATGTCGCCTTTCGCGATCGTAAGATTTTCCGCTCATTTTATTTTAATTCAAGAGAGCTCTGATAATTTAATTGAAATATAATATCTCTAAACTTTAAACTTTAACCTTCTATACATAACAAACTAAACTAGTTTTGTTTCTGATTTTATTTATTGGAATAATAAAGTGTTTAGTCCAACGGCATAGATTTCACAATTTGAATTTACCGCATTTATTCCAGCGGTTTTTTTTATATTTAAATGTCACCATAATATTATTGCCCCTTGATGTCGGTCGGTGATGGGGATTAAAGATCCTGACAATAGTGACAAATATATAAATATTTATGTTTTTGGGAACACTGAGTTGGTGCTCTGCTAGAACTACTGCAACTTCATAATTGATAGAAAATAGAAAAGTATTACATTTCCTTCCATAAATTGATAAAAAGTTACCTGGTAAGGTGTTAGATTTTGCTAAAAAATTAAGTCGTTTTCTTTTAGGGTGTAGAAAAGAGAATAATTAAAAACCCTTTTATTGATTTAATTTTCTTTATTTCAGTTAAGAATCCAAGCGTAAAATATGTCAATGCGTAAAAAGCAGCTAGTCGTGTCTGGGGAAGATGTTGAATCTGAAGAAGACGAGAAAGTTGACGAAAAAGTAACTGAAGGACGTAAATCAGTGAAAGTAGTCACGTTTGGAGAAGCTCCAGAATCAGATTGTGAAGGTATGATTCATGTTTTAAGAACGGAATTATTGTTATGGATCGACGACAAGTTTTAAATCCATCTTTCTTTCGTTATCCTAAATCTATAGACTTTGGAAGTACCATAAGCCTTGCCTCATCTGCCAATTCGTTAGGAGAAGCTGGACTGTTACGGCTAGACTATGAGGCAGCAGCTGTGCTAGCACCTATTCTACCACAGCGACAAATATCTAGATTAAATTCGGCTATAATAAAGAAACACAGAGAAATGAACAAATCCCTTAGGACCAATATTACAGATAAGCTTTTAACTCCTGTCATCATGCAAAGTGCGAAGAAAGTGGAGAAGTTATCTCAGAATCTTTCAAATGCCCAAATGCAGGTAAGGGTTAACTTTTTTTACAACTTCATTTGCAAGTATGATACCTTTAGCTATGTTTTTGGATTACAGATGCAGGATGCGTTATTTCAATCTAGAATAGCCACTGGAAACTTATTAAAACTCCAAAAGGAGCTTGAAAACTTCCTTGAAATAGATTACCTGAAGGAACTAAAGATACAACCCACTGATGAGGATGAGGAAGAATATCGGGATGTAAAAGTAATAGAGACTGAATTCGATATGGATAACGAAGACGAAAATGCAGATAGATCCATCCAGGATTTAGAAAATCATTCTTCAGAAGAATTGACAAGTGGGACTTTATTAACAGCCGCACTCTCTGGAGGTGCTTTCTTAATATGAAACTACTTGTTTATAGATCGCAATATAGTCATTCATTCATTCCTCCAAACCAGTTCAATAACTATTCCATTTTGTTATGTAGATCATAAGTTTCTTAGTTATTTAGAAGATAGCTTAATTAAAACTAAGCACCAAGATTCCAGGCCGTGAAATCTTGATGTTTAAGTGTCTTACAGACTTAAAAACAGTTTCATAGTTTTATCAATACCGTTATGTTATTTACTCATGATGCAGAGTACGTTACGTAGTTAGTGTGCATGCAATATTGCAAGGTACTCTGTAACTTTAAGTAAATTTAAAGGGTTCACTGATATGTTCAATAGTTTATAAATTATTATTATTCAGTTTTCCCACTTAACTATGATTCTAAATGATTTGGAATAAAGCCTGCATATATATTTTCAGGCTTTATACCCCCTCCCCTAATACCTTCAGTCATTATTTAATTCCAACTCCCAACAACTTGTACGGTTCTAATTACAAATTATGTAAATATTAGTCTGTAGTATTTAATTCTATGATTCGGCCATGACTTTGACATAAACTTCATTAAATCTCCACCGCCAATAGGCCCCTCTCTCCTTTGGTACCAATACCTTAGAGTCCTTGGTACCATCCTCCCACAGATTGTGGTACCAGCCCCAAATTCCTAGAAAGAAAGTGGACGGGGAAAGGAAGCCTACTTTCACCCCTGTGATTTAATGCATGTGGCTGTTGCTTCAAAGCAGGGCGGTGAATAGCCACTATTTTCTCCTTGAACTTCATACGTCCTCCGATTATTCTTCCACACAAGCCCAAAAAATCATAATAACATCCACACACTCTCAATCCGCTACTCAAAGATTAGCCGCAACACCGCCACATAGCCCTTGAGAATAAGCCAGCTCTTTCAAAATAGGAGTAGACGGCAGGGGAAAAGAGTTATAAAGTTGATTTCTCGCAGAGCTTGAAACCCTTGAGAAAGAAATCCAATTCCACGAGCTCTTGGGTAGGTGGTGAAAAAGATGAGATGTGATTTAGTGGTGAGGAATATTAAAGGGGGGACTGTAATCTCTGACTAGAAGGAAAGGATAGAGAGAGTGAGGATGTTGTAGAGTTTGTAAATGCTTGAAGGTGAAGTGGAAGGGTTGGGTACGAAGGAGGTACAGGCTTGGACGAGAGGTGTGAGAGGCCCGTGGTGGTAGCGAGAGAAGGCAGTCAGCCTCCATATTTTGAACCGGTTCCATTAGTTTCTGCAGATTTTTTCTCTCGGGATCTTCAAAATTCAAAATTCTTCCCCAACCTTTTCAATTGGGTAAGTTTATTTTGGTCATTTGACGTTGAGTAATCTCCGGGGGTGATTTCTGTAGTTGACTCGGGTCACTGGGGTCAAAGGGGGGCTGGGGAAAAGAGACAATATTGTGGGATTGGGAAAAGCACGCAGCATTTGGTATGAGAGTTTTGTGTTTTTGTATGGGAGATTTCGTGCATATGTTCATGTTGCTCTCTTGCTGGGTCTTGGAGATTGGAAGGAAGGAATATTGAATGGACATGCAACAGTGTCAAGCATATAAGCTCAGAGATTCAGGGCTGGATGGTTTGAATGTCGATGAGTTTGTGGGGGTGTGGGAATTGGAGATTTCGGATGGGTTTAATGGAATATGGGGACTGGAGTTGGGTCACCGATGATTGTGGGGGTTGGATTTATGATTATTGTGGATAGATTTGCATTAATATGTTGTGGTAGTCAACAGTTGGTTCACGTGTCGTTTGTTGATTGTTGAGGAGGAGATAGTTGATAAGCTTTGTGGTAGTTGAGTAAGGTCATTAAAGGGCTGAGGATTGATAAGCAATTTGGAGGTTATTGTTTAGAAGTTGTAACTTGGAAAAGAAGAGGAGAGAATCGAGTCAAGTTTATTTCACAGCTGGAACTAACTGCCAAGTGCCAACTTGCTTGAGCATGGAGAATCTTATCTTAAGAAATTAATTATAGAGTTAATTAGTTATAGAGTGTGTCTGACTTTATGATGATTGGAATGGGGCATTTCTATTTGTCAAGGAATGGAATAGGCAAGCGTAGTTGGTCCCATATTTTAATTATTTGGTTGAGTTAATTTTGTTTCGATGAGTTTCCAGCTGTCAGAAATGTGTAGGATTAGTCAGACTCTCAATCTGGCTAGGCTGACGAGTTGGTTTTTTTGTTCAAGGAAGTTGTTCATGAAAGCGATTGAAGCTAAATGAGATGAAAAGTTTGATAAGTTTGTCAGTGGGTTAGAGACAGAAAACTGTTGAACTGTCATGTAGCGGACAAATACAAATTGGATAACTTGATCTTTGTTTTGACAGTTCACAGTTGCAGTGTCAAGTGTCAAGATGTTGAGTCAACTTTATTGTTGACATCGTTGACGATTTGCATTTGATGTTAAATTAAAATTACCTGCCATGTGCACATTGCACATTGCACACGAAATAAATTCATTTGGAGTTTTGAGTATTTAATTATTATTGGTTTAATTTAAATTTGACAGCTTGGAAGGTTGTAATTTAAGGATAACGAGTCAAAACTCATTAAAGTTTTGAGATTTTGCAGGTCGCAGGTTGACAAGGCTAAGACAATATTGACATTTGACAATGACAGTGTTGTAACTTTAAATTTCCTTGAGCCCGAAGGGGTTGGACAATCTTATGAGTTGTCAGTCGTGTTATGTTATGATTTAAATTTAAATGAGTAGAGCTGAGTACGAACAAGTACTGCGTATAAAATCTGAAAATGATGATGATAACTATTTGCATTGGAACTTTTGCAACTGAGTTACAGTTTACGAGTAAATTTTTATACTTTTTATGATTGGCTTGGGTTGTACATGTTAGCTAATTATTACGTGGTGTTCACACTGTTCTCTCGTCCCATTATCGTTATATAACAAGTTTGAGAAGCTTCTACACTCCATACGAAGCCTTTATAATTCCATAATTTCCGTGCCCTTTGGTTAGCTGAGAGATCCTGCTTTAAAAAATCAGTTTCTGTGTGCGTTTTAATAATCCCCAATTCCGTTTTATCTGTGAAGCTGAATTTCGATGGGTTCTTTATGTTATAGACCATTAGTATTAAAAGTATTACATTCCTGACTTGCAAATAAGCGTGTACGATGATGGATGATTGGAGATTGACTACAAAAATGGGAAAGGGTTGTAGGCAGGTAGCAGGATTCCTATTGATGGAAGAGTGCATGCATGTTTTTAAAATTCAAATTCTGCACAGTGCTAGTCCCACTTAACGTAGATATGGATTATCATATCAAGGAAAGGTGGTTTAAAAAGTAGCAGCTTTTTTGGAAACACATCAAACCCAGGTTTTTTTTGATGATGTGGATGTAATAGTGAATTTACAATTCAGGCCAAAACCAGACTTTGTATCAAGTGTAAAACCCACCTGAGAATTTCAATCAAACCTGCACACCTTGGTTTATATTATCTCCTCTGCACACATGCCAGTTTCTTTGCAATTATATTTCATCCCTTCATTACCACGGCCACCGAGTTCATTCCGTGGGAACTGCAATTGACTTAAAGATCAAAAATCGAGTTTACATTACAACTATTACAAGAACTGCATAGCTTGGTTGGTACTGTTTTCAGTTTCACGTTTAAAATAAAAAGTATCAAAAACTATTGAGACTATGGAGAGCTATCAGAATTTGTCACCTAATAATTATTATCGTTGAAAATATAGCTAGTAATTAGCAGCTAGGATACAATCAATTAGCACCTCATTGTCTTGTGATTCTGTTGTCTGTCAGTTCGCTCTAGATTTATAATCATGCCTGCCTGAATTCTTAAGTAATCATGATTAAAGTAAATTAATTGTATATATATCATATATCATCCTCATCCTCCACAGTGATTAGTTCAATTAGCTGAGTGGCACACATTATTTATACTAATTGTCTGGCTTATGTATTTTTCTTGTATTGTATCGCTTACTCTTCTTACCTTATTAGTCGCCTGAGTTAGGCGGTAAATAAATAGATGTCTGTTCGGAGGATGTCTGGAAGTGCTTGATCAAAAAGATTCTTGGAAATGTTCATTACTTTCAGCCAGGCAATGCAGTGAAATAAATTCGAGATGTCATTCGATTCGGTTCTCCATAATGTGTTATGGTAGAACCTAGCAGACCATACGCAATCTAATTGGCAAATTGTTTTGTAGTTGAATTTAATGAGATTGTGCATATTAGCTTCATGAGGAATATGAGGATGAAGGATGATGATGGCAGAGAGTATATAGACGTGTAGTGTGGCTAAATCTAACAATGACAATATGTTTGGATTAGTTTCTTGATAACCGGGGTAATTAAAATTAAAATACGAGCTTTACTGACCGAATGATTGACTCTGCATTTTGTTTTTGACAATTTCTTCTGAAATCGATTCCTTGTCCAAAAATTTGCATTGTAAATATGATTATGAAGAATACATTATATTCCATTCGAATATGGCGAACATGCCAAAAACGGTTTGTTAATGGAGATGTCAGAGTCAGAACTAGAAACTAAATTCTTAAATCAGAGAGTAGCTTCCTGCTCACAGTGCTCACACAAAGTAATTTTACAATGTACCAGCTTGCATTTTAAACGTGGATCCTGTTTCTCACTTATTGTTAGAATTGAGTAAAAACAAGTCAATCTCTGAATTGATAGGCATAGGAACTCTGCGTGGGTGTGAGGCTGATATGTTTATGTTTAACGGTTGTTTGTGTTATAGCTTTAGCTGATGTCTTGGAATTGGTTAGGTTAGTTAGTTTATTAGAAATAGAGTCTACATTGAAATGCACGAACATCGTTAGTAAATAGTCTAACTGTTGAGGGTGGAAGAAGGATTCAGCGTTTCATGTTTGCAGTATTTAAATTCTGATTTGATGGGTTGATCTTGATGTTATTGAAGAAAAGAGTTTGAAACATTTGAATTGGACTATAAAAATGTCATACAACTTTTCTGAGCTATAGTTCTGAGTTCTGACTGGGACAGGTAGGTACATAAAATGAATTCATGGCAATGAGAACTAGGATTTAGCAAGCTCTGAAATCAGGTTTTGACTTTTGGTCATTTTCTGTATGTACTGCCCTTTCCATATTTTAAATTTAATCCTACAAGTTTGAAGGCTGTGGGATAGGTATTGACATTGTGAGGAAAGGTCTTTTGTTTAGAACTTGATTCACTGATAGCCTTTTATACGAGTTTCATATAATACGTACTTGTTACGTAGCAGTGTAGCTGTAGCTGACAGTTGATGAATATGCGACAAAAAATATAAAATGTGACAAAAAATGTATGCTGATTGACTCAGACTCAACTAGATCTTCTAGTTTATGCAGATCTCATTGGATATGTCTATGATAATCCTTAAGTTTAGTACGAAAAAAAATTGGCGAATTATCAGCATGTTGAATATTTATGCATCAAGTCTGTAATGTTGGAGCTTAATCGGACATAATTTTTTCTATTCCCCTTACTGCCACAGCTTTTTCTAATTCTAACTCTAATATATGAAGAGTTTAGACGGAGACATAAAAGGCTGTGGAATAAATTGGTCGTTAGTATTAAAACATATTATTTGCAATGCAGGAGAGGATTAAATTTTGGAGGGGACCGAAGCTTGAGAGAGTAGAAAATTAGATTTGCATAATGGGAGAAAAGGGATGTAAATTTTTGAAGCTCTTCCCAGTCAATACGATGGGTTGCTGATGCTTTGACTTTTCCGGACAATTTTATTTTGCGGAGACTCAACCTAAGACTTGTTTACCCAATCGATTGTCAAGTTCCAGAAAAATAAAACTTTTCTTCACATTGGGATAAGGAAAGAGTTTATTTAGGTTTGAAGTATTTGAACTTTTTAAAGAAGCTGATGGGATAAGGTTTTTCTTTAGATTGTGACTTTTGAGATGTGAGAAATTCTTCTAGACTTTGTCCTGACTTTTGTGCATATGAAACATATTTTATAACAGGAGTAATGTACTAATATAATGTAAGTTGTATAGGAGTTTGTATGTTTTAGAAATGAAGTGAAGGAATTCACAAGAACAAGTTCTGTTCTGATGATATTGAACTAACGAAGTTGGAAGAATTTTAATCAAATAAAAATTCATGAATGGACCAAACCAATGCTTTACCCGTTTACCATGTAGTTTCATTTAGTCAGAAAATAAAGAAGGGAGCTTGAGTTTTGTGATAACGAACGATGTGTATGTATGATGATCTTTAAGCTTTATAAAATGTAAGAACATTTTAATGAATTTTATTGTCTTGATTCTTGAAGCTGACTTTTATAGACATGTGTGTGTAGGTTAAGTTCAATTACTTGGGAGAAGGAGGAATCTGAAAAGGAAGCCGGCAGATTGTTTCTATGAATTCTCGTGTTGGTGGTGGTGATTCTTTCCATAAGCAATAAATCTTCCTCTGAATGTGAATAGTCTGTATGTAACCAGTTAAAGGGCATGGAAGTTATTAGATTAATTATCACGGATTGACTAATTTGAGATGAGCAAAGCCCGATTGGAAATGTTTTTTAATTTTGGAATCAACGGCAATGGGTTTATGTGATTAAAAAGTAATCTAAATAATTCTAGCTCAGTAATTGTTAGACTTTAAAAGGTCTAAACTTCAACAACCATGTCAGCCATACAACAGATCTGTTTTTATGTATCGGTGTGGATTACTGGAATCGATAAATTTAGCCCCCCCCCCAGTTGAATTGCTTTTGTTTCCATGTTTTTAGGATTGATTACAATGTTGGATTGGAGCTGAGCTGATTTGATAAGCATATGGTATGGATGATAAGACCTAACTGGAATTGAAATGTTGTAGCTAGACTAGCACTGCTAGAATCTCTGTCATCTCCTGTTGCCTCCCCTGTGGTTTCTCTGGTCGAATTGGATTGTTTTGCTAAAAGGAGAAGGAATGGGAGAAAGTTTTCCAAAACACAGGATGAATGAGTTTCCGGGAATTCGGATTTCATCATGTTTGAATAGCCAAACTATACTACTAGCCCAGACGAATGAACGACTTCTGTTCTTTTGTATTCTCCAAGATATTCCATATCTTTGACATTTTCTGCGCTGTTTCTGTATGGAAAATTGGAGCCCTAGTACCAAAGCATACAAAGTTTACTAGATATTCTCATTTTATGAAACGAACTGTAAGGAGGATGTCAGAGATGATAACTTGGTGATGATTAATTACAAAGGTTCGGAGACTCGTTTAGAATTTGAATATTTTCATTGGATTTAGATTAGGATATGACTTATGGCTGTGACTGTATGGAAATTATTTAATGAAGAAATGTGAGGCAGCTTGACATAGTTTATAAATTATTGGACTATACTATATTGCCGAATGAATGGCTTGAAATCGGTTTGGAGATAGGAAGATGTTTTTGTAGCTTTGAAGAAGAGGTAGGCAGTAACTTGTTGTTGAATGGATGAGTAGGAAATGCAATGCATCCGTCGATTCAGTGTTTATTCGGTCAGAGAAAATGGGAGTCGCTGATTGAGGCTGTTAAACTGTCAGAGGGAAGAGGAAAGGGCAAGAAGAAGTTTGTAGTTTACTTTGTTGATAATAGGGCTAGGAAAACAGGATTTTCAACTCGGGTTCTTCTGGGGGCTAGACGATGGGTGAGTTCATTCATAAAGAGGAAGTGGAATCGTAAAGATTGGAGATGGGAAACAAAGTAGCATTTTCATCATCTCGGCAGTCCATAACTTTTGGAAGAGTTTTGAGAATTAAAACTAGTCAAGGGGGTATGAGGATTTGATCAAGGTGGAGATTTAAATGTGGCCTTAGGCTTTGCTTTCTGGGTCTAGTGGATTTTAAGTGATTTTAATATTCTGAATCAAGCGTATGCAATAAATCAATTTTTTTCGGCGTGTTCTAGCCGTTATACTATGTAAACTCTTTTTCTTCAAAGTTAAATGACTCAGGTCATATTTCTACATAGGTTTTAGTCTGAGCGGTTTTAAATATTTATTTTTGGGTACTTAGTTTATAAAATATTGCCAAAAAAAGTTTGCATTTAAGTACTTTAGTATTTTTTGCCTGGTTTTGAATTGGAATACTCTAGCCAAATATTCTGGTAAGGGGAGAAAACTGAATATCGTGGTGGTTAGGTCAGGTTTTAATGATAGGTGACCAGGGGTAGATGATCAAATCAACTCTAATGGCTTCTGGGCAAGAAATGAATGCACAATGGGGCATGGTGGTTGTTTATTATTATGCATTGAACTATTGAACATTTGTATTGTGTAGTTTGAGTTTGTTATGTGTCAATGACCTGCGAGTTCTTTTTCAAAATTGGGTAACCTCAAAGGGTCACTGCATTGTTTTGAAAAATGTCAGTGTTATATGACGGGGTTAGTGAACCTTAGTAATAATCGGATGCCCTTGTTGGAACTTGGAACCTTAAGAGAGGGATGAATGGCCTGGAATGAAAATTGTCTGGAGATGTTGAAGTTGAATGGATTGTGTTGAACAAATGTTAATTTTTGTCTTGTTTCAGGTGGTTAATCTTGGCATCCGTCTGAATCCGCTCCTCATCTTCATCGGATAATCAGGATCAGGAAGGAAGAAATTTCGATTCAACATCATTTAATTCAGATATTTCCGATTGGATCCTTTGATTAATTTAATTTATTCAGACGGAATAATTGATCACTCATTAATACCGACCCATTATAATTATTGGACTTAGCACCCTCAGAATTTAGTGATCATTATTGTTTCGGTAAACAAAAGTATCACGTCTAATCTTCAGTAGGAATTCTTCAGTTTAATAATAATTAATTAGTTGAATAACAGAAGAAAGTAGAATCCAAAAATCCATCAGCAATTATTACTAATAATTTGACTCATCATCATCGTCGTTATTGGATTCTGCTGACTGAACTTTAATTAGTATATTTTTAAAAGTTATTAATAATTAATTATCTTCTTTAGTTTGCCTTATACTAAATTGATACATTATTGGAAGAGAATTCCACTGGTCAGCTTGTCCATCACGTTTGTATTCGTCGTGTCGTCGTCAGTCTCCAACCTGTTGCTTTGCCCATTACTCAAAAGTGGGCATTGATTTTTTTTTTACGGATTTGACTTTATGTGCAACAGTGTATAAGAAAATAATTATCAAGAAAAGTTCAGTTATTAGTGTGAGGAGTTGGAATAAATTAGTTAAGACACCATGGCCAGTGGAAATGGAGATATTGGAGGGCTGGGCGATGAGTCTATACTGACTCCTGGCTCAAACAGTCCAACTGAAGCTACCAATGGAGCAGACAAGGGTACGGGGAATGCCATTGACGCTGCTGCTGGTGGTGACGCTTGCAACACGACGACTTTAGATGAATCTGCTGAGCCTCTGAAGATCCCGGCCGAACAACGCTCAGCGGATTATCAAATACTCATCAAGTATGGGCTTGATGAAAAAGTGTCAGCTAAACTGGATGACATTTACAACACCGGTGAGTTGTTGATTTTAATGATGTTAATGAAGAAGTATTAGTTTGAACTATTCTGGCTATTATTCAAAAAAAGTTTTTCTCTATAAGTTCGACTTTGTCAGCTAAAGTATTTCTTCAGACTTGAGCCCTGAAGGAGTAGATAGTATAGAGTATAGTATTGGTGCGGAGATAATAACATGACAGCTCATCTATGCTACTTTTCTCATTTAATTTGGTTAAAAACAGTTTTTAATTATGTGCCCATTATTTTGATTCAGTAGCAATCAATAGTGTAAATAAATAATGAAATATTATTGATTATTTCAGGGAAGCTATCTCATAGTGACCTGGACGAAAGAGCATTGGATGCTCTAAAAGAGTTTCCTGTTGACGGGGCTCTAACGGTGCTGAAGCAGTTCCTTGATTCTAACTTGGAACATGTTTCCAACAAATCGGCCTACCTTTGTGGAGTCATGAAAACCTATCGCCAGAAATCCCGTTCTGGTCAAAACAGTGGTGTCCCTCCTGTTCAGAGGTAAAACCTTATGGTTATATGTATGTGATAAAAATCATCTGTAATCTGTATCAAGAACCAATATCTATAATTTACCATAACTCATTGGATTACAGTAACTCAGAATTCAATCAAGTTTTTGACGAATCAATCGATCAGTAGGATGTGTCACATTTAGAAAGGTCCTACAAAATGTTCAATTTCGATGTTGTCGTAGAAACGTAGATTCTTAATCACAAATGCATTCACGCTGGTCACACACAGAACGAAGAATCTAGGTGTAGGTATTCAAACTTTTCTAAGGGAATTGCTGCTACCAAATTTGTCCTAGACTAAAGTTGAGCTTACTTCGATCTTTTGAATGGTCTTAACTACTTTGAAATTCGTTAAATATCGTAGGTCAAAAGCCAAAGCTTTGTATTTCAAAGAAAACCGCATCAAAATCAATGACTATACGTTCTCAAAATATTTAAACCATTATTTATCAAAATATCATGGACTACTGTTCGCATGAAAATTGGCGTTCTTCGGAGATGTTTGGAGACATGTACCTACAATTTTTATGACTTTGATACGCTGTTGTTGGTACAAAAGGAGTCCGTGAGAATTTTCATAAAATACATTGTAATTGGTTTTTGCAGTCCTGCTAAGGGGCCCGATGAGGCTAAAATCAAGACCATTCTAGAACGAACTGGATACTCCCTTGACGTAACTACTGGTCAGCGCAAATACGGCGGTCCACCCCCAAATTGGGAAGGAATTGCACCCGGCAACGGATGTGAGGTAAGAGAATCGACTAATACATCCGTGTTTTTATTTCCTTCCGCCGAGATGTAAAATGACTTGATTCTTTTGGCATAGGTCTTCTGTGGCAAAATCCCCAAGGATATGTATGAAGATGAATTGATTCCCCTTTTCGAAAAATGCGGTGGAATCTGGGATCTCCGGTTGATGATGGATCCAATGACTGGACTTAATCGAGGATACGCCTTTGTCACTTTTACTAGCAGGGAAGGAGCTCAGGAAGCTGTTCGCCAGGTAGATCTCCCAAATTTCTTATAAAAATTTATATGATGTTAGACAAAGTACAACCGATTTGAAAATTTTTTTATTCCAACGTAAAAGTTTTGTGATATTTCATTATCAAAATGAGTTAGCTCAAATGAATATGCAATACAATACCTTACCAGATTAATGGAACTTTTGTACGTGAGGGAACAGATCCCACGGCTCTTTTAGTCTGCTGGCCTAGACGTCAACTGTTTGTTGGAAATATCCCGAAAGCAAAAACTCAAGAACAGCTTTTTGACGAGTTCCACAAGCGTTCACGTAATCATCGTGCCTCCTTCTCACCTATCCGTATCCTTAAAATTCTCCCTACTGTCCTTACCTGTCCTTGTCCTCAGTTTCTTCATCGTCTCTTGTCTTTGTCCTTTGTATAGGTCTTTCGAACTTCTACAAACCTGTCGCATTTAACTTCTAACTGCTGAACCTTACTCCTCACCCATCCTCTATTTATTTTTCGTATAAAACACCCTGCACGATGGTCTGTTTAGTTAGTGTAGTTAAGTATAAAAAAGTAGTATGCAATGTTCTCAATGTTGTTTCTAACTCAGTAAGATATTTTACGAAGCGTTGGAATACTTCAGATTCTCAAAGAAATTCAGGAAATCATTCATGAAATTGTAGCAGTTGTTATAATGTAGGTTTTGATTGTTCTTTTAGTTGAACGAATTTGAGATTCGGAAGGGAAAAAAGATTGGCGTTACTATTTCTTATAACAACCACCGTCTTTTCGTCGGAAACATTCCTAAGAATAGGGATCACGATGAACTTATCGAAGAGTTCTCAAAACATGCTCGTAAGTGTTAGTTTTATGCAGTGCTTTTTAGAATTTGTAGCTTTGATGAAAATTTGCTTCTCGTTTAACTAAGGTTAAGGTTTGCGGTTAAATGCGACATTGTGGGCTTATTTAAATATTTCGTTGTGTGTATGTGTGTGCTGCTTCTTAGCTTATTTTAGCTCATTATTGTGCCACCGGTAATAATATGTTTTGACAAACGTTACTCTTGCAGCTGGTTTGACCGAGGTCATCATCTATAGTTCGCCCGATGATCGAAAGAAGAACCGAGGATTTTGCTTCCTTGAATACGAGTCTCACAAAGCAGCCTCTCTTGCCAAAAGGCGCCTTGGTACGTCCCGAGTTAAAGTTTGGGGATGTGATATCATTGTGGATTGGGCTGACCCGCAAGAAGAACCCGACGATGACACTATGTCGAAGGTTAAGGTGCTGTACGTCCGTAATTTGACTCAAGAAGTTACAGAAGAAAAATTGAAGGAGTCTTTTGAGGAGTTCGGGAAAGTAGAACGTGTGAAGAAGATCAAGGACTACGCTTTTGTCCATTTTGAAGAACGTGATGGGGCTGTAAAAGCCTTGGATGGACTGAATGGTAAAGACGTTGGTGGTTCCAACATTGAAATCTCACTTGCCAAGCCTCCTTCCGACAAGAAGAAGAAAGAGGAAATCCTTCGTGCTAGGGAGAGGCGAATGATGCAGATGATGGCTCAACGTCCACCTCCGTATGTTACTTCAATGCTTATCTACATTTAGATTTCTTAATTCGTATCGATTAGTAATAATGGTTTGTCAATAAAAGTTTGAATTATTTTATAGAATTTTGCCACCTATGCCCTTGGGACGTGGGGGACGAGGGGGAATGCGGGGAGGCCCAATGGGAAGAACCGATTTCGGTAAGTATTTAATTTTGATAGGAAATAGCGAGTCGGGGCAGTTTAAATTCAGAAAGAACATAGAAATATTAATTGAAACGATCAGTATCGTTTTTACTGTTATATTACTAGCGCTAATGTAATAATGTTTTTAACTTGAATCAGCTGCTATTATTAACCTGCTATTATTGAGATTATTTACTTCACTTTATTGTCTTTCTTTTCAAATTAACACAATTATTTCAATGCACTCTTTTGCGGATCACTGCTATTTTCCTGAATGGAAGTTGCGCTTTGAAAAAAACATCTAGATGTGTGTATATTTACTGTGTTTGGTTTGTTAGTTTTGTTATGTTTGAATTTCATTTTGCATCTGTATTAGAGCTTGGCTTGGTATGTCAAAATACAGTGTCCATAACTGTTAGTCTTTTAAATTTTATAGGAAAGTATACCAATCTCGCAGTCTGATTTCTGAAGGAATTTAAAAGACTACCGGACATGGTTTTGGCATAAGAAACATTAATAATTGTGTTTTTTATGAGGCTAAAAAATATAATATTTGTAAAAAAATTATTGAATGTGATTGCAATTTGGGAATGGCAAGAATGTTTATGGAAAGGTTTGCTGCATGTTTTGTCCTCTTGTCACTTGTAGAGTATCAAGTAGGTGTTAACACTGGAATCTTCGATGGTTATCAGTGTTTTTTACCGAACTATCCCCGTTTTGATCATCCCAGCTCCCAAATGGGACACCCAGAAGAATATGGTCTCAGCTATACGGCGTCATCCCCAATGATTTCGCAGTACCAACAAAGTCCCAACCGAGGAGGACTAGGATACGACGACGACAGTATAACATTTCAGTATCAACCCAGGACGGTGCGTGCTACATGTTAAACAACTGATGATAGAATTTAAACGGGATTATTACTCGAAGGAAAATACAATGCTAGTATATTCAGAAGTGGTTTCGAACAATCAAATATTACGAAGGGGATTATATGAATTAATATTTGTGTAAATTAGACAAATTTCCCATATCTGTAGCTTTGGTTTGAGAAGTTTTAAATTTTTTCTGGCTTTAATCTTGTGAAAACAATCATCAGGTTGTGTGGCTTGCTTTTCATTCAAATTGTATTCCAAGTTCCAACTTCACTCCCTTTCCTTACTTGTGCTAACTTGTAAAAAATACTAAACCGAATATTAACTGCTAATTTATAAGTTCTTTAAATTGAAAAGTATCACAAAGGCAACAATTGTGACTAATTGATATTTTTATGAGAACGACGATTAATTTTGGCAGACTTTTTAACTGGTGCAGGTTGGCCGTGGCCGTGGGGGGATGCGTGGTCGAGGGCCGGCAATGGGGCAACCGGGAGGTGGGCTGATGGGGCTGGAGATGCATGGAACGGGGCAGCAGGAGCGGCAGGATGGGGATCAGCGTTCAGGAGTCCGGCAGGGCCAGCAGGTGCCATTCCATGGGCATGGACCCCGACTGGGCGCTCGGGCTTCGGTACCGGAAATGGGTGGCGACCAACTGACCAACGGCAGCCGAAGCAACGGACCCAGGGGAAATTTTCGACGAAGTATGTTACTGCATAATATTATGACTGAGGTTTTGAATGTTTGGTATGTTCAATAGAGTTTTTGGTATTAGGGACCAACGATAATCTTGGATACGGGACTCCTGACATTCGGTTTGAAGGGTTTAATGATGATTGGACGCAACAGAATTGAAACATTAGGAAGTTCAAAATTGTACACCGACCACCTTCGTACACTTTATCATTAGTTATAACAAAAAATATGTCTGGTTTATCAGCTAAGTCTCTTAAGCAGAAATGAAAAGACCTTCATGTTAAAAATTTAGAGATATGCATGTACTGGGTAAGCAGAGTATTTTAATAACGTATTTTCAGATGCATGTAAAATAATTGTCAATCTTTTTGACAAAATACAATCAGAGTATATTCAGATAGATTTTCAAAAGAAAATCCTCATCATAACAATAAAATCGAAAAAGGAACTATTTCTCTTACTCGATTACTCTGTATAAAGGTATAAATAATTGGGTGTTGGGTTTTCAATTTGATTTTGACTTCCAATGTTAGTGAACTTAAGAATTAGTTTATATTTATTTCAAACTCCAATTTTGATGATGAGACAAAACGAAAGTTATTAATTAGGCTACTCTTGGTTCTGTTTGCATGAATATTATTTTCAGAATTTATTATAAAAAAACATTATTGTAGGTATATCATGTTTAAATAAGGATATTCCTCTAAAGGAATATAAAGTTGATAAGTCGCGTCTGTAAATCTCAGTTCCAATCAGGTTAATTTGAAGAAAAAATTCGGATCCTAAACTACATCCTAATTTGGAAAGGTTCTACGGATCTCCTTGTGAGTGTGCCAAAATAAGCTTGAAATTTACCACGAATCCTACAAATTGTCAGTAGGTTATTAGAACTAATTGTAATAGTAAGCTATGCAAAGCAACTGCAACTCGTTGTTTTGTATAAAAAAAGATAGATGATGGAAAAGGGTTGGTAGCTCCTTTCTGTGTTGATGTTGTTTCGTCAGAGCACAGGTTCGTGGAACGTGTGCCAGCTTTCGATTTTAGTGCTGTTAGTGCTCTTATTTTTCAAACTTCTATTGTGTGTACGTAGATATGCTACTGATCTAAAGCATGTTATTTAGCCGTCAGTCATACAAGCTAGATGATCTATTATTACTTTTCATAAATATTACTCTGTGGGTCCATTTGCTAAGAAAGAAATCATGCCACTTCTGTGTATGAATTGAGTAATGGAACTTTCCCTCTTGTCCCCTTTAATATGCCAGTAGCAGTAGTTCGAAATTTTTTCGTGAAGAGTCAACCTTCATGCTTATTATTAATTAAGAATTTCCATTCATTCTGTACAGTGTCGTTGCTTTTTTTCGATTTCAGAATATTTTACTTGCTTGACGATTCTTTGACCTTCGAAATTAATCCCTTTTTTATGCCAGTGTTCCCTATTTGAAGTTTGAATTCGATAGCCTTCCCTCTCGGGGGAAAAAGTTCTTGTCTCCAATAAAGAGGTACTATAGGTACTGTAAACCTCTTACTGACTAAATATTATAACGAGAGTATCGAATATGACTAAGAAAAAAGAACTGGAAACGGAAAACTATTGTCTAGGGTTAACTAGTTTGTTACGAAGATTTTTGTACTGTGTGTGAAAGAATGCATACTACACTATGAAATATCTATATTCTTGTCGATGATATATAATTGTATATGGTAGATGAGAAACATTATTTTTTGAGAAACTATCCGCTTTTTTGATAGGAAAGAGAAGTCCATGAAATACCTTCTTCTGGATGGAGTGGATCTAGTAATCCCATGAAAAAAGTGCGATAAGACTTGCCGTACAAATATACACGTGTAATACATAATAGAGAGTATATTATAAATTATAAATATATATATATTATATTATGATGCACACTTCTGATACGAATCTTGATTCATGTCATCGAACTGTCAAGACTCAAGAAGAAAGTTGGAACTAGGGGAATGGATTCGGTTTGGAAGTTGGATCAAGAAATTTGTTTCTAAAAACTATGAATTGTCATTTTGAAATATTGATTGATGAATTTGATCGAATTGAAGAGGTTTGATGTGTGTAGTGGTGGGATGTATTGAAAGATAGATTTAGTTTAGGATGTCCGCGTTAAAAATTTGTTTTGTCACATATTGTAATCAGAATTGAGGATTAGTGTAATTCAAAATTCGAAACCTTACTAACAACAGGGATTGTCTGCAGAGTTGTTCGACAGAAATATCATTAGATGCTCAATCCGTTTTACTTGGCTTCTATTGACCATGGTAATTATTGTTGTTGGGTGTAATATAAAAGAGATGTGTACTGTGTACTCTTTAGATTATTGAGTCCCAGGGACTCAATACTCTAGAGAGTTAGAGTCTCGCTCGCTTATTGTCTTGGTGTATCCTTTTGTTAATCGTTGTTAAATGTTAGACAGTATAGTTAATTGGAATAATAAGACGCTTCTTACGGGCTTTTCATGTGACACACACCCATAAAGGAAATTCAAATTAGTGGATGTGTTAGCTTATGCTCCTCAACCTGCTAAAACGAGAAAAAATATTAGAGTATCTTCATCATGTTTGGAATGCACTTGTGAATTGTTTGGCTGAAGGATAACCACTAACCTTATTATTATTATGTTATTACGAGAAAAGGGAAGCTTTCTGTCAGTAATGTTGCGTCCACGAAAAAAAAATAAACCCTAATTACTTTTTGAACTTGACCTCTAGCCTTGTGAATGGGGGCATTGGCGAGGCAGTCAGGATTGTTCTACTGCTCCTTCTGAGAAAGATGTAATTGTAAAAAAACGGCATTAATTATTCATTATAATTATAAAAATTACCTAAATAATTCATGTAATTACTTATTAATTTGGTGTAAGGGTTCTCAATTTTGTCTTGTTTTTTTTGGGGGGAGGGGGGTAAATTGCCTACATATTATTAGGGCTTGTTTTTTTGTTTTATTATTATCATGTCGAAATTGTAAGTGCTTGAATATCCCTAAATACTTTGGTGGTTTAAAGATTGAAGAAGATTCTGCACGGCTTTATTTGATTATTGATTATGATACAAGATTATTATTATGATTATATCGTTAAAAAATTATTATTATCTATTAGTTTTAATGAGCTTGCGGGGGAAGGGAAAGGGATGTTTGGAAAAGTTGAGAGAAAGTTGTGGGTTGGGTCGATGGAAACCTCGAGAAAAAAATTAATTTAAAAAAAGTGACGTTGACAGTGTTGCTGAGTTGCTTGTTTAAGTATAAAAAAATCATTGTTAATCATAAGATAGTGAAGTGATGATCCATCATGTTTGGTTTCGGATGAGTTGGTCATTTTTTGTGGTGGAAAGGAGAAAGTTCACTTTGTGGAATAAAAGAATGGTTACATAAACCGATTGAATGTTTTGGTCTTGGGGGTTATTGTCTGGAGTTTTATGGTTCGTAGGGTTTCTGGCTGTTTGTTGACAATTGGTGCTTGATTAGAGGGGCTGCTGACTTTAAAGTGCGAGGAGTTGTTGACTAATCGTTTCTTTAGAACCAAAGGCATTAAAATTAAAAGTTGAAACCCTTCTTTAGTTTTTAGGCTAGCCTTGTTTCCGTGAAAATTCAATTTTAAAGACACCGTGTTTTTTACCTACTTTAAAGAACGCTTTGTATTTCACAGAGGCCTTAAGGCATGTGAAAGAGTAACTACAAACCACCGACACGTGTCGCTCTACTCCCTACATTATCATCTCTAAAGGACATAGACGTGATTTCATTTCATCTTCTTTAGTACTGACTACAAAGGAGTGTCTGTAAAGCCCTTCAATAGAAAGCCATACAAATGGAACGGTGGGAAGATATTTTGAAATTTCTTTTCCAAAACGGAAATCCAATCATATATCCTCCCACTCACAGACCGAACGCTGTTAATAAATACATAACCCCAGGAGAAAACACTCTCGCGTCAATTATTTGATTAATTAGATTGAGGGAAGTGTTGATGGAAATGGATGCAGAGGAAAGGATTTAATAAAATGATACAAAGGTCCTCAACTAAAGGAATCTTGGATCCACCCTCCCAATATTCTTCCACGATTTCCGAAAAGGCGTAAGTAAATTGAAGAAGAAAGGCTTTCTGTCCCGGTTCCGCTACAGTCCGCCGGAATTGAATCGAGGGACGGGCTTTTTAGAGACATTTCCACACATAAAAGGAAGTGGAGTCCAGCTGGAAGGAACTCGTGTTATTTAATGGCTCGAGCATACATTATATTATTATAGCCCATAGTTCATCTCCGAATTTCTCCCATTGTAGCCAAAAGGAGCAGTGCGAAGGCTCAACTTGCAAGAATCCATTTGGTAAACAAATTGTGGAGGACGAGGAGGGCAAACAAACCTTTCATGGGAATTAAAGGGAGAAAGAGGATTAGACAGAGTTATGATGGAACATAATGGACAATTTAACGAAGTTAGTTCCCAGCCTCCAATTTGCCTTTAGATTTCGAAAGCTAGAGAAGCAGAGAGGGTCTTCTTTTATACAGAGTTGGATGTTGGATACTTGGGAGAGAACTAGACAACAAATCAAAAAGGGTTTCGGTTCGTTACCTGCACTGACTTTCACTTGCTTTCCCCCATCCACAAAGCCCATAAGCTGTGAGCACATGGGAACTAGGGCCTTTATGGACTCCCTCTTCCCCTCTAAATACTAAATACTCTAATTTCATGTATTAAATAAGGTATAATAAAAGATAAATTATGGCCTGGCTTCGGCTATTCAAGATTCAAGGATTCAAGGATCCAACTCAATTTTCCTCGCCTCGGAGAACTCACATGAAAAATAAATTGGATTCACTACACACACGACCCATGTTTTCTATGTTCTAGGTGTGTGTGTGGGGGGGGGGGGCTATACTTCACACGGAATTATCTCATTCAGCTCATTATATCATTATACCCCTTCCACTCTGGTTATGACTTCTGAGCTCTGTTGTTACGGTTATAGGTAGGCAGTAGTATTCCATGAGGTTTTTACTCTTAGTTTCCCAGTTAGATTTCACGCTTGGATGGCTATGTGCAGAGATAGAAGGATTACATGCCTACGGTTTAAGTGGTTAAGGGTGGAGTGATGAAATGGAAAGGGTCTCCTGAGGTATAAATTATTGGCAGGTGTTGTTTGAATCGGAGACAGGTTGAAGGGCTCTCGAGGGGATTAGGGAGGGGATTCCGACATAAAATGTCATCTGTGACCCTTACTTAAGCTAAGAGGGATTCAAACCGAGGTTGACGGTTAGTGGGTCTGTTAAGGGGGGAGAAATCAAGGGTATTTTGATCAAATTTATTCTAATTTCCGCAGCTGATAAGTATGGAGCATTGCATTTAGTCTGTAGATAAAAAGTTTAGAGTATTTCTTTAAGGATATACATTTGTACTCTCTGAGGTTTCATTTATTTGAAAAATAGAGCAAAATGGTTGGTGCATGTGCATGGTTATTTCTGTACCTGATAGTACCTGGGCATTCGGGTAGCAAGGACTATAAAATATTATTATGAATGATCACCGGGACCAACTGACTTGTGTCCTTTGTGTCTGTCCTTGTCACGTCCTTCCACATTGGTCCACTCTTCTCCGAGAGGTACGAGGGTGACAGGGAGACTGGGACAAATAGTCCTTCGGCCATGACACTAGCTACAAACGAGAAATTTCAATATGTCACTATCATTTCGAGATCCCACTCGGGGAACGGGATAGAGGGGATTTTCTATGGGAGAAAGACATGAGGAATGTCACAGTGTCACTTGTACTGACTGCTTATGCCTAGTGCTTGGCCAAGCCGAAAAGAAAGTCAAGTTTATTTATTTCATTCTTATGGGGATCGTTCAAGCCCTTGGTCGAGCCTTGTAAAGAGTTTTTTTAGACTTTTGGGATATTGTAGCCAACATTATTGATAAATAATGCATCTCCTTTAGATGTTGGATGTTAGTGAAAAAGAATGAGATGAGTTGGGCTTGGGCTTGTTTTTTATTATTATTTTTGTCTCTGTAGACGATGTCGGTGGTGGTAGTGAAAGTAGTCTTGGTAGTGGTGGTGGGGATGGTGGTGGTAGTTGTGCTATTATAATCTTATAGAAGGCTCTCTATATACGGATGTCTCCGGCAGACTAGTTCTGCTTTTTTTTTTGCTCCTTCTTCCTTTCTTCTCATTTCTCTTTTAACCCGAATTTCTCGAAACTATAGGAGATAGCTGGAGAAAGTTTTAATACTTGTGTGTTTGTGTGTGTGTGTAGTGCATAGTATGAAATGGAGGATGTATTGTATTGATGTGTTTTGTAACTGTGTAACCATGTTCTTACATCCCCATGCATTTTTAAGTAGATGAAGCACTAACCAGGATGAGTGTTTTTATAACAAGAGGTTTTACAAGTGGATACCTGCAAACGTTCATTCTCTCTCTCTCTCTCTTTGTGTGTATTTTAGGGGAAAAAACTAAAGAGAAAGAGAAAAAAAAGACTGTTGCTTTTTGGACAGGTTAATGTGACAGTTTGACTTGAGGTGGTCTCCTTGTAATATACTAGTTTCTATACAGTCTTTGCTGCATTTTTAATGTAATTGCTTAGTTATAATTGATCTTGTGCGGCACTTTAAATTTTTAAGTTGTAGATAAGTGGTAACCCATAAACCTTAGTGTCTGCTCTTCTTGGAATATGTAGTATAAATATTAAATGTTTTCGACTGCTTGAAACTACCCTGGGATTAGCTAACTAGGGGTCTTTGACATTTTAGAAAGTTTTTTAAATTTATAAATCTGATGGTTTTGGCCTGGGGGGATTCAGTTTTCTTTCCATCCCGGTTGGAGTTTACTGATGAAGTTGATTCGAATTTGATTCAACGCCTAAATTGACTTTAAAAATGTATAATATTTAGATTTGTAATCAGGTTAGTTGAGTAAATAGATAACAATGGTCGATTGATGGATAAGATGAAATTTTGAGAAAAAACTGAATTTTATTATCATCAGTAAGAAGAACATATTGAGGCAAAAATAAATCATAAACATAATATCATATGCATGGAATGATGAGATGCGTTTGTGTTTGCTTAAAAAAGTCATTGCATTTTTTAAAAATTCAGCAGAAGGAACCCGAACCTTAAAAAAACTTACAATGAAGTTATCCCCCAAGAACAAAAGGAAACTAGAAAAAAGGACAAAAACTTCCCGTAGCCAATTCCGACCATATAGTGCTAGTGTATTTTATACTTTGAGTTTTTCCGAAATTCCGAATTACAAGTCCTGACATGCCTCCGCCCGTTTTGTCTTCTTTTGTACAAGAGAGAAAGAGAGAGAGAGAGAAAAAAAAACTTTTTATGATTATTATTGTCATCATCATTACTCTCTAGTCTGTAGCCAAGTTTTGTCCTTTGGAAAATCCTATATTACTAATACATATTTCCATCCAACAGTCCATTTCAGGGATTACTCTTATACTTTCCCTTATGAAACATAATGGAGGAAAAGTTGGCCTGGCTATTCACAAAATGTGTTGAGACGATCTCTCTCCACTTGCCCGAGCTTTTATAAGAATTCTTTCGAGACTGGGAGATGCAATAGTGATTTTTTCTCTTGTTAAAAACCTGCGAAATGCTTTATAGCCGATTCTACTCATCCTCAACTAAATTATGGAAGATCCTTTCATGTCCATAATATTATGTATTACGTCCAATAGCAGAGAACAGTGTATGTACAAGGGAGCTCAAAGTGCTTGGTGGGATATTTTACTAGTCATTTCCCCGTAATTTGTTTTATAGGCTGGAAATCGCCACTTACAGAATTCGAAAAACTGGTTGAGGCAAAAAACGGAGCGATTTCCCTAATCCGGATTTCTCCCATGTCAACCCGTACTTGGAATATTTTAGGGATTTTTTGCACACTTGCAAATCTCTCTCCAGCCTCAGTTGACATTGCGTAACTCATTGGTAGGGGAGACCCTTCACAGAGTTTGAAACGTTGCGAGGAGGGATCTCCGGATATCCTTCGGGTAGTAAATTTATGTCTCAGATTGAGTCAAACATGTAATGAATGATCCTGTGACCCACCAACTGTTCAAGATTCAAAGACAGATTCACACCCAAAAGTGCCAAAAAACCGTCATGAATCATGATCATCCTATCCACATAATGTAATCTCCTTTCACAAAGCCCTAACAACTTTCTCCCCTTTCCTCTTTTTTCACTTCTTGTGAATGCAAAAAAATATGCAAAAAAAATCCGCATATCAAACACATACGTATGCATGCTCAGAACTTATAACTTTGTGCACCAACGTAGGCATGTAATGTACTCTGTAGTACATCCTCCATTATCCATACAAAACCAAACTATGAAACCATGATAAGAAAAGTCAGAGGGGATCTTCTCTCGAGAAAGTTTAAAAACAAGCATCAGGATTTTGAGGATGATAAAGACGCTCATCTCGTCCTTCTCATATGTAAGCCCCTTGTAACGTCTAAATGCAGTAAGAGTTTGGAGGGACTCTTAAAGCCGAGTTTAAATGGTTTTACTAACCTCATCCATTATAGACACAACAGCTCCGTCGTTGGGGTGGCATTGGCATTAGTGCCGTAATGTCCCATCCCCCTGAGGTATTGTCCTCAGCCAATTTGAAAAGCACATTAATTTCCGCCCGGACATTTGCCCAGCTTTCTAATTATTATAAGATACCTCTCTGACCATCACAAGTTACTACTTTGCTTTGCCCATGGAGGTACTTAAGAGGATAAATAAATCTCAAGGAAATTGAGTTTGCATCTACAGAGTAGGGTGGAACAAGTATAGAGAGGGTAAACGGTCCTCTTGTCGTCTCTCTTATTTACAAAAGATAAAACGCATTGACCATTTCCTATGGAGATCCTTGCCAAGAAAATCCACTCCAGATTTTGGGAGATTCTAACAATTTTCTAGGAGAATAAGAGCAACTGAAAAAAAGAA
This sequence comes from Agrenia bidenticulata, assembly GCA_034694785.1. NCBI lineage: Eukaryota > Metazoa > Arthropoda > Collembola > Entomobryomorpha > Isotomidae > Agrenia > Agrenia bidenticulata. Next base: position 90,103 of record JAQFYM010000080.1, read on the forward strand.
AAATCACTACCCCCGACTTTCTTCTTATTTCAGACTCTAAAAGAGAACCGAGTTTATATTCTTGTGACGGGGAAAAAAAGTTCGACTTGGACTTGGCATCCCATCCAAAGAATAAGGATCAACAAGATTCGACATTCAAAATGCCCTGGCCCTGACCGACCAATCTAGATCCCGACATTCTGAATATTCTCTTTCCCAGAATCGGTTATTTTCCCTCGGGTACATATGAACCTAATGTTCTCCCGGATATGAATGCGTATTTATATGCAGAAATATCTTAGGAATGCCTGAGGTTTTGAAAAATAACCTCGAAACGAAATGATACCCCCCTGTCTCTAGCATGAAAAGGAGAGGGAATGTCTGTTAGTCGAGCCCTTATATATATTTTTTTTCTGAAGAAGAATAGTCTGGTAGAATGGATATGGATGAGTTGAATTGAGAGGATGATGGCCGGATGGTGTGTTATCCGTTGCGTTTGGGATTCGGAACTTCAACCTAATACGTATATATAAAATATATATTTATATATAATCCTTGGGTGATAGGGGAGGCAAGGGATGAATTTTAAATGGCTCATGTGAGTGAAATTTTCTCTATAAGGGGAAAGACGAACAGCCTCTGCTTGCTTTCTCTCAAAATGAATAGAAATGCTAGGGTCTGGTCTGTGTGGAGAAAAGCCTGGTGAAGAGGGCCTATTGAATCTGGCTTCAAGTTCGCGTTTTGATAGACAGGGAGGATGGGGCTTTTGAAAAGCATCTGGAGAAAAGTGGCGGAGATCACCTCTTGAAATTTAAAGAGATTCTTCCTAACATTCGAATATCCGATATATCACACCTCTCTCTTTCTCCCTCAGTATTTCAGTAGTACTTTGGTATAAATATACCACCACCACCTCGTCCGTACTTATTTGGGGTTACCAAGTTGGACTGAAGTTGACGATCAAGCCTATTGAACCACTATGCAACCACCACCACCGAACCTGCCTCCAGGCTCTTGGAGGAACTAACACACCAACATAACACCACTTCAAGTGATTCAGATTTATAGCCCTTTAAACCAATTTACAAACACATTAGCCCATATCTCTATTCCAATCTAGAACTCTTACCGATTGAACACATATACCTATAATTTGTGATGCTGTAAAACGGAGAAAGCAGTATGGGGCTTAAGGGTGAATAACATTACAATAGCAAAGGTGGTAGTGATGACATATTATCATCCAGCAGAGGATATCAGTAGGGAATCAAAGAGAGATGAGGGAGACTGAAGAGATCTTTCAATCTCTTTACGACACGACTTTTTTTTTTGACCCTATAGGCTTTCTATTTGAGAGGATCCCATTTCCTTACTTTTTTCAACTTCAAAGAAGTCTTAATCGATTGGGATATATTTGGTTATACGCGCATATACTATTAGCTATAATAGCTTTTGCTTTGACTCGATTGAAAAAATAATCCGTAACTTTTGGCTCTTAAAGTATGAGGGGAAATGATTGGAAAAAGGTTACAAGCTTCAACTTGGCTCTGTTGAAGATGAGTTTTTAAAACTTTTGTAGCAGAGGAAGCCTAGCAGTTGGCTGTGGAGAAATGTAATATAAAGCCGGATCGGTAAAATTTATTTACACAAAGTAGGTAGGAGTACCCTGCCTATTCACCGACTGCCATTTGTTTCGGAAATAGCCTCAAGGGGCTCCAGACGTCAAGCATGCTACTTTCATAGTACCTGCTTCCATAGTATACACGTCCAAGTTTGAATGGAGGTTAAAGGTGGTTGTGTATTTTCTCTAGTTTGTAGATTTGAAATTATACGGGATGGAAGGATGTAAAGGTTAAAAGCGGGTAGTAGCCGGCCGCAGTTGTACGGGTAGAGGAGCCAGTGTGTATGTGTGCATAGAGGCAAGTTGGGCAAGAGTGGTGAATCTATTGCTCCCTTCCTAATGTAGTGTAATGTAATGTTTGAGGGACCCAAGCGGGTATTCTATTTTGTTTTCTAGCTCTGGGCTGGAAAATACCACCTCTTTTCCAGTCTTTCGAGTCCAGGAAGAAGGGTAACTAGGAACATGAGCTGTACAAAGGGACCTCTCCTCCATTTATATTTATAAAAATTCTGAGAACAACATTGAAAAACATGTGATTCTCAGTGTATATCAGCTTTCTCCTTGTGTGTTAGACGATATATGGATTGAGAGACTGGAACTAGACTCGAGAGTGTAGATGTGTTTCTCTGTTTCTCTTGAGGGGAAGACGAAATTCGTTTTTGCATGCTGTTCTTCCTCTCACTCAACTAACTTCGGTCTACTTTATTGAGAATTTACTTCTGGCAGAAAAACTGTTGTGCATAAACTTTCACGTGGAAATGAGACAGGGCTTGAAGGAGGAAGAAGAGCAGGACCGTAAGATTACTCTACCTCTTAAAAGCTACATAATTTAGATCGCTAACAGTCGTAAAAAGGTGGGACTAGGTTCATTCTCACTATAAACTAATCATAAGGGCTGGGAAAGTTTTAGTAAGGGAGAAAGAGCCTCTCTGTATCCAATAGCCCCAAACACGATGTGATATTACAGAGAGAGCAATTAAGGTTTCGAAGAAACTAGGTAAGTATCTATAAAGCATGGGAAGTTCAATATCGACAAGTCCCTGGAGACGAGGGTCATGACAAGGTCATACGGCCCTGAACCCCACAGACCCAAAGTGTACAAACCATCTGCCCTCCTCGAATGCCGCATATGAAGTAATTCCTCGCAAAAAGACAGCTACTCCAGAGGGCTGTCTCAAGTCTCAAGTAACATTTTAGGATTCTATATACCAACACTACAACCAGTTTCTATCCCCTCTCTATTTTTCTGAAAAACTATAGGAGTATTCTACAAAGTAGACTAGCACAAGCTAATACTACCCGGTTTGGAGTTTCGGGTAACATCCTCTGCCTCATCTCATTCAGTCAAAATGAATAGGCTCACCATCCGTTAAACCACATGGGCACCTGCCATGGCACCGTGCACCCGGAATCTTTGGAGCTCAGAGGGTCCCTATCTCAAGTCATGGTTTACCCGCGATGTGCCCCCATCGGAGCTGGAGGAAAAGAGGGCGGATATGGTAAATTTGTCAAAATGTTTTCAAACCGCACATAGACGGAAGAGGATTGGGGAACTTGGGAACTTTTATGAATTAATTCAATGCAAATTCATATGATATGAATGAAACAGAGCTTTTGAAAATTCCTTTACCATAATCCCATGATATCCCTGTTTTTTTCCTTCCAAAAACATCGACCCCCTTTCTCCGTTTAAGGAGGCTGGCTGAATGCCAAGACATTACTACAATTGTTACTACGAAACGACGGGTGGAAATAAAGTATTTTAGGTATTCCATACGACATCAAAGCTCTCATCCATACATTTAAGGGGGTCTTTCCACCCCGACCGTCTCAATCCCCTGGCTACCTTTAAGGGTCATCCCTTTGCAATGAATGAGAGGAGAGTCGTCTAGAGCTGGACTGCTTGACCTGTGGATGACCCCTAGTGACACGTTATGTCCATAGCCAGGTTGCAGCATCCGTGGCTAAAAAAATCGATGTGGATCGGGGAGAGAAAGTTGAGTGAAAGTCCCCGATAGGCTTGGCCTCCTTTCTCCATGATGATCATCATCACGTACATGTCTCGTCAGGGGGGTCGGGTCTTTCCGCATCCGATCTCTCCGAACTTTCCGTGTTTTCACCCGGCCTACCGAATCTTCTCTTCATTCTTGCCAAGTTTCTCCCAGTAAAAGTAAAACAGGCCAAACACTCTAAGACCCGAGTGGGGACTCAGTACTCACTACTTTCCGGAATCTGCAATAAGGTGGAGAAGTTCTCACTCGCTCATCCAGGATTGGAGGTGTGTTTCAAAATATACTTTTCTATACCCGAGCCCAAAACTTTCTAGTTCGAAAATCCAGACCACCGCAAGACTCTTTTTTTTGTTTATTATGAGTGGTAGTCATGTGTTTGGGTTCTTCATGTGTGTCCTGTGTAATTGATTGAGTTTGGAGCGTTTTGAGGGAGAAACCAGTAGTGGCAAGACTTGTGTGCAGAGATTGTTTCAGATTTCCGAAAAAAAAATTCTACCAGTTTTGGGGAAAGTTGAAAGTGCGTGCGATTGTACTTTGTTTTATTTTTCTTGCAAGACAATGTTCGTACTGAGAGTTAATGGGGACAAATTAAGGCTCAGGGGCTGTAATTAATTTAATCAAGTTTGAGATTGATTTTGATTGGACATGTTGTGGTTAGGGCCTGGGGTTGTCTTCCTCTCGAGTCAAGACACAAGAGGTGTTAGGTTTCATTAATAAACGGAGTTAATTAAATATCTGTGACCGTTTGCTATTACTCAAGTAGTTTCAAGGAGACGAGAGCTTGAATCTTGGATGGAAAGACCTTGGGAATTTGGAGTCGAATTGGAGGACAGTGGTTTTAAGTGCACTCTTGGCACTTAGAGGTAAGTCTTTGCATTTTAAAATTCCCTTTAGGTCTCAAGACCGATAAGACTGTGGTCCTTGGAGAGGAATCCACCTTTATGCATAGAAATCTCAATGAGAATTAGTTACAGTTAGAGTTAAGCTACGGAAGACTCGCCATAAGTTAACAGGGTTCGGACATTATTCAAATTTAAAATCTTATCTATATGCCAGGCTATTAATTTTATGGTCTGAATATGATAATAAGAGAATAAAACGGGGCATGGTTCTCATAATGTAACATTACGCAGCTTCCCATAGCTCCATATAGGCTGCTCCAGCTACTATTTAAGGATTGGAGGAAAGGTCCTCGGGGTCACTGCTCCTATTGTAGTCCGAATTACCCCCTGACCCCAAAATTTCTGGGGAAGCTTATCCAGCGTCTTTTATTCCACTGCTGTCTGAAAATTGTAAACCGCTTGCGGACATTGAGAGGACCTCAAGGACTCATTAATCAATCATCTGCCTCCCAATTAATCCTGAGGTGAATGCCTTAAGAAGACTTTGCGTCTGCTGTAGACTCTCCACAGCCAGATTATATCCCTCCGAGTAGTCAGGTTGGGTTGAATTTAGGATTTGGAAATGTTGGAATCGTTCGAGTTGTTGGTTAGGAGACGAGAGAAGATTCTCAAGGAGACATGGGTGGCTTACCAACGTGTCTTCTAGATTAGCTTAGATAAGATGGCGAAGTTGGAGGGATGGAAGTGTCTTGAAATTTAAGAGAGATTTTGTCCACCTCCCTTGACAATTCCAGCTCAATCCCTAACCAATCCATTCGCCCGTGCTATCTTCTGGATGGAGAAACGCACAAATATAAATTAGTTGTAGTGGGGATCCTATTGTTGAAGATAGGGAGTCTAGATGTTATTTCAGGGTCGGAGGACAGAGATGGATGTGCGGTGGAGGATATTGCTAATTGAGATTATAGGAAATTATGTGGGATATTATTAACCACCGGGTTGGGTTTGCATATAGCTTCTATGTACATATTGTACGATGCAAGACAAGCCAATTTCTTGGAAAACGAACTTGAAGCTGAAGGGATGAATAATTCTTGGAAGGATTTAATTTTTGGGACATTTTCATTTGAAACCCCATGGGCATTTTTATGAATCCACAATCCCCGGTATTGCCATACCCGGAATTTTTCTCGTGTTTTGTATCCTAGTCTAAATGTTGTCTCTGGTTAGCAGCGAGCTTTTTAAAAGCCTTTAGCAGTCTTGTTAGAAATGTTGAGGGAAAATATTCAATTCTAATTAACAGCAGCTCTGTAATAACGGATCAAGTATCTATCCTACCCTTATGGGTGAGTTTATGTTTAGAGAGATAATACAGTAGATCCGATTTTTTTGGACAACTCAAAAAACGATTCGAGCTCTCCCTGGAGATTAGGAATTTGTGGAATTTGTTCAGCTATGTTTTTATTCAGCTAACACCTTACAATGGCGAGCACAACCGGTCAAATCTCGGCAAGATAAAAAATACAGCAACTGTCGAGTCGCTATATTGTGAAAGGAGCTATTTCCTACCCCTACCACCATAATGGCCTCTTTTTGGCCCGTATGAATATTATTTATAATCCCTGCCTCAATAACTGCGCTCAATATTTGATTACGACCCCCTACTGAGCAAATAAAATCTAGAGCCGAGAGTCCACACTCCACACTGCATCACCATCCTTATCATTATCACATTTATGAGTTTTACTAATTAACAAGAGATCAATTATTAGCCGATAATCCGTTCACCCGCTCCAGGGGGTTTATTGACCGGGTACACTGGGCATTGTGTGTGCCATGTCCTGTCTGTTTGCATAGACGCACATCTCCATAGTCCCTAGTTGATGACTGTCTGAGTCTCCTCCTGAAACTTTTGATCCTTGATCCGGTCTGGAAATTCCCGAGTAGTATAGGACAATGGAGAGGCTTATCGACATCAACCTGGATGCAAACATGGGGACATAGACGGAGAGAATTTATATTTGCTCTAATCCGACGGGGGAGACAGTAGAATATGGATTTCCTGTTTCAAATAATATATTGTCAATTCAGTCTCTGCGGCTCTAGCTGTGCTCTGGTGTTTGGGAGAAATGGGAATGTGGGATGTGACATGACATGACATGACAGGTCTGTACTTTTCATGATGCTGTTCTTCTTCCTCTCTAACTTTGTGATTTTAAAGAGCTTTTGGTGAATTAGGAATTCCCTGAAAAGGAACATGTCATAGTTGTTGGACAGGTTTTTGGGGGGGGGGAGTTTTTTCTATTTACTGTCAATGGGCTTAAAAAAGCTCATGAATAACTGAGGCAAAGAGTTGGAATGAATGTTAAATGAAGGGAAGTGGAAGTGATTTGATTGGTGGAAAGTTTTTGGGATAATGATTTTTTGATTGTTAATTAAAAATTCATCTAGGCAAGGATTAGGAATTGTATTTGGAGAGTTTGGAGTAGGATTTAATTGGGATTTCATCAACGGGCTTGGTATCAACTACGAACTCGTTCCTAGTGATGGTCACGTCAATGCCCATCTTTCCAAATGAATTCGGAGAAAGATGTTAGAAGTATTTTCATTTCCCTTTGAAACCCCTTAATATCTTTTAGACGAGGGGTTTAATGATTGATTTTAGAAATTCCTTGGAACCCGGCATCAAATGACATATTTCTATTGTTTTATTTTGATGGATTCTAATTGTCTGGAAAACTCTGCGTGTGGCAAGCAAAGAGCCTTGTGTATGTGTGCAAAGGATTGGAAATCGAGAGTGGGTGTTGTCGATGATCAAAAGGAATGGGAACAATCCCACGAGTACGTTTTCAACTGAAGTGAAGCGACAATCAGGACAGTCTTTGATTGTTTTCAATTTGTAGATTTTTTCTGCTTGTAAGCTGTTAGTAGCACCGTCAATGCAGTATTGCTAACCACTTGCTATTAGATAACACTGCAGTGCACTATCATAATTTAAATTTAAGCTTCAGACTTTTGTCATCTTCAGTAATCACAATTTTATTAACACTACTTTAAACGTTTATTTGAAGCTGAATCTAGACATGAAAAATTTAATTATTCTAGAAGAATCTTTGAAATATGAAATTCAAAAAGGTGCATGCATCCAATATATAAATCTTGCGTTGCTCCTCATAACAGTGTTGCCCGGACACGTCTTTATAAGACCCTAGCTACCTCGTGTCTGATTTTCTAGGCCTGGCCATGTTGAGGACCCAACACTCAAGGAAACTCGATCAAAATTTAACGGTCTGAAAGGCCGAGATTGAAGGGGAGCGTGGATGAGAGAGGATGTCATGTGGAATAGTGGAATTGGCATGAAACCAAATAGAACAAACTCTTTTCGTAACTGTTATATTAAATTTTTTTATCTCAACTCTCACTGTGTAATCAAACGTTATATTCAGAGAGAAGAGCCGTAGTTTATTTATCCAGAGGATCAATCTCCGTCTTCAAAGATCCAATCAATTCTGTTTTGATCTCTACCCTCGTCTACCCTCGTCTACGAATCCACCAGTTCCTCCTATACAGTCACTAGAGCTTCTGAGGTCGCCCTAGCATCACAAGTAATTTTTGTCATTGCGAATTGAGACTGAGAAACGAAAGAGAGTTTTTTTCTCGGCTTAATGAAGCACGAGGGAGAAAGTCAACAGAGGAACAGAAGAAAATCCTCCTTGTGTACCTCATCGTACTTTTCTTCCTCACTTTTTTTATATCCACTTTCTTAAGAAACTTTTCCCCTCCTTGAGGAGCTTGAGACTCCAATTCAAAGGTCATTACAGGTAAGCTCAAGGGTCATGGTCTTCGTTAGCCTCTCTCTCAAATGCTCATATAATCTAAGCAGTGAACTGGAGAAGAGCATACGCCCACAGCTCGGTTCATAAATTACCAGATCCATCCACCCTCTCCTGAATTAAAGCTATTAAAACTCTCTCCGTGGAATAAATTAGGCTTACAGCAGCCCAAGATCTCAATATTCCATAACTTGGTCGATATAATAATAAATGTCCTTGGGACATTGTAAACCAAGAGCGGATTTAGACATGGAGGTCACGTTCGAATTAATGACTCTTCTGAGGCTATACGTATAGGAATATGCATCCAGGCCAGTACCCTACCTGCTGGGATACTTGGTAGGGCATGAGGGCCTTATCAGGGCCATTTATCACTGTAAGATTTATATAAGAAAGGCCTTCTCCTCCATTACCCCTACCGATCTTAATTAATCACCCGGTAATAAAAGTTTGACTGATGAAGTGTCAACTCTCCCTGCCCTCAGAAATGTCATTCCCATTTGGTTCTAAGGAATTGATTACCCCATGGCCTGGCTTGACAGTAACACTTGGGAGCAAGAGTGTGAGGAAGCTTTATACACGGGGCACAGATGGTGGGGACAAGCTCCTCTCACTTTATAGCACTTACTTAGTCTTAGTATGCGTATGGTACTAGCTTTCGTAGGTAATCATAACTCTGTCTATATTTTCATAGGGTACTAAAAATTTTGGAATTATATTTTATATTACAAAAACGTGTGGAAATTTCAAACTCAGGTTCCATACTGAGAGACAGGGACCCCCTTGAATTTCTACACACGAAAGCAGGAGAAAATTTGAACAGCCCTTTCCAACGGCTACAGATAATTACATGAAGACTATGCCACAGAAGTCTAAAAGAGTCGAGTCTGTTTAAACTTATAATTTAAATGATTTATCTTATTAACTCTAGCCTACAAGAATACAGACAATTTTCGACTCTGCTCTCTCTCTCTCATGGTGATAAAGTTTTAAAGTATTGTGCTTGTATAAACTATTCGGATAACTTGCGACAAAAGCCTTCCCCACCGCAACGTCCCCACAAAGCGTTTCGTCAGCCTTTTGTCACCAAATCCCGAATCACACCCTTAGAAAGTCTCTTGATCATAAAAGGCAGACGGTTTGTCAGTAGTTTCGGCTCCCTATGGTTGTCTCCTGGAGGTAGGATATTTTATGTAGTGGAATAGTGAATGTGTAGACTGCAATTAGGACGGAGAAAATACCATCGACTCTCTTTATAACGGTGGGGATAAACTTGCTAAGTAAATAGTGAGATAAGAGGGAGAGAAATGTTATGGCTATAATTCAGCACTTGTTCCCATTAAAAGTGCAGACTGGAGTCATTTAGATGGTTTTTGAGATATGGGACAATGCCACTCTCAATCTTTACTTGTAGGTTTGGGAAAGCATGTGCCTACTGTAGCCTCCTATGTTAATCCTTCATCTTTAGAAAAATACAATAAAAAGCTGGGGGCCTTTGTGACTAAATGGAGAGCTGAGTAGTTTGGCCGAGTGGTTGGAAGTTTTCGAGTCTTTATGTAACTTCATGGGACTTGATGAGATTGACGTCCCCCTGGGCTTAATTATTCTTCATAATGTATGCAAACTATAAGTTTAGAAAGTTGCCATTATCCCATGAGTGTTTCATAAAATGCCACAGGAAGATTCGGATACCCTCTTGGATCTCGAGATAAGTTGACTATGATGTATGAACTCTAGCTCAACTATTTCAATAAAAAAAATGAGCATCTCCAGAGGGTTTTCCCAACCAAGTTTTTCCCTCACGTTTGATTTCTTCCGCCGATACTCAATAGTAGGAATAGATTTAAAGTATTTAAAAAAAAAAGTAGGTGGAAAAAAGTTTAGTGTCTCAAATCGAGAGGATTCCACTCTCGTAGGTTGAGAATAAAAAAGAATCTGAAGGGGAAGGAATAATTTAGTTTGAGGAAGTTCCTTCGACTAGATTTGATAAATGGGAGTGAAGAAAAGTGTAAATAAAGCCGAGATGGAAAAGTTACAAGGGAAAAAGTTACATTTACGTGGCATGAAGTTGGACCCAACCGGGTAGAACTCAAGAAGTGTGTGTGTATATGAGTGTGTGTGTATTTGCTTCATAAATTGTGTCTTATATACTTTAGCGTCCTCCTCAATCCCAACATGTACTTATGTCTACCTTCAACTCTCAGCGTTGAGACTTTCAGACTCAGGCTAACCAACCGTGTCAAACTAGAACGGGGAATGGACAGGGTCGGTGGTAGTACATGGAAAGTATGCCCAGTTCCAACCAACGACTAGGCAGGGGGTGTGGTTACAGCGTCTGTACCTCTTACAAAGCCGTGGTTCGAGTTTTCCCTAAGTCTAAAGGGTTTTTCTAGGATGTTGGAGAGGACTATTTTGGATTTAACTGGCAAAGAAAGTGGATAAACAAGCGAGAGAGGGAGAGATTTTTTTCTCAAAGGAAATTAGATCAAGTGTCGAAACCCTTGAAGGGGGTTTCCTATATATTATTTTTTTCATACTCTTTTTTAAATGCAGAGATTGAGTTTCCATGCTTTACAGTTAGTATTTGGTATACAAGGCTTGAAAAAAAATTATATGGGAGGAGCTACAAGAAGATAGGTGTTATGGGGCTTTAAGGGAGATTTATAACTTTGATAGTTTATGAGATATGTAAGGACTGGTTCTTATCTTAGAGCTAGGAGAAGATGAGGTTGATTCTTTGAGCATTTTTTATAGAATTTTTGTTGGCTTTGGATTACTAGAATCGCAACTACTAGGATGAATGTAGGATAATCTGGATCTGGATCATCCCTTGGTAGTTACGCTCAAAATGTAGCAGTATCTCTTTCTGTTCTAGATTGTGTCTAGGACTAAAAGGCTTGATAAAGCAGTAGTAGTGGATTCATGAAGCTTGAGGGATCGGAAGAAGCAAGTCACCTCTGGGTTAATAGTAGCTAGTAGGTACAGAGCTCTGGAAAGTTTTTGAAACACCGTAGGTCTAAGCTTAGATAAGGATGCTTTATACACACTTGTGTCAGGTAATCGGATTTTCGTATCTTGAGATTTGTGAGCATTTATTTTCCCTAGACAGTACATAAGTACCGACTGGGTTACACGGATTCCAAATCCAGGGGAAAAAGTTTATCCACATGCAAAAAAGAGGATAAGACATCATAAGATATGATAAGAATACAAGAAAGGCTTGGGAAAGCCAGCAATGGCAGGCTAGACAAGGTCACAGTGTCCCACTTGGCATGCGTTTGTCATAATGACTAATCTCATTATCATATTCATTAAATAAAGAACCAGGGTCAAAAGGGATCGTCAAGAAATTTGTTTGGGTTGGCTCTGGTCTCACTTCTCCAATTGTTTCACAGGGGGTTTGTTCAAGAGAGATATTTGGAACGAGAGCAAAATTCACAGAAAATTACAATATCCACTTTTGATTGTAAGAACTAAGAGGAGCTTCTGAGCAGATATTTAAATTTTAAATGAGTTTAGGCCTGACTACTTAGTACGAGAGGTCAACCCTGGGAAACAAATTGTATAGTTTGAACTTGGAAGATTGTAAATAGCAATGTCATCCTTGCAAACCTGTGACATTAGGTGTTGGTCCCCAAGGACAATGAAAAATGGGCTGCTCGATGGCATGTTCTATGTTCCATGTAGTTGGTAAAGTCCCGTCGGTTTCCAGTTTCCACAAGAAGGGAATTAATCGAAGGGGTTGAATAGATTTTGCAAGAAAAAAAATTACTCTCCAAAGTCTCTGTCTCCCCTTTAAAGAAAGGAAGCCAAGTTTCCCTCTCGTCTCTTACTTTTTTCCATTTCATTTAACCCGATTAAGAAGACTCTGTCGGGATGGAAATAATATTTCTTCTAGTGCCATCATCAAACCAACTTTTCCTATACTTTGAGCCACACCCAGGAACAAACCCCACGTACTAATCCCTTGATAGACTATATATATATATTATATTTATGTGTGTGTTATATAGGAGACTAACTGCGGTAGGGCAGAGACCACAAGTCCAAGAATCAGTGGGGGTCTTTGGGGATGTCCTGAGGGAAGATAAATTAAGAAAATTCTTTTGTCTCCTAGAATAACACAAATCAGTGTGATTAGCCAATTCCAATAAGTAATTGTGGTTCTTAAAGTCTGGGGTGACTAGTGACTGGTAACTTTGGGTAACTTTGGGTCACCTCCTCTCTCCTTGGTTAACAGCATGAAGTTATTGAGCTATGATTTTGCTATATATCTTGAAGATAAGCCCTTCTTTATTAGAAAGGGATTTTTTTCTTGGGCCGTGGGGCTGAACGGTTTTTATTTATTGACTATTTACAACTTGGACTTATCGCAGAACTTGGTCTTATTACGGCTTAGCGTCTGTCTCCACGGACGATAAATCTAAAAAGCCTTTCATTTCACCACCTTGGGTTACTAACACAAATAACTTTCTCCCTTTGATCTCAAGACACGCATTAGGGACACTGTTTACTTTCTTAGAATTGAAATATTATTATTCTCTCAAGTCTCAAGAATAAACTTTGCCCCATCAGTCTGCTTCTTTTAAAAGTAATCTCAAGGCGGGTTGGGGCAATTATTAGTTTAGTCAGCTCAAAGTTTAGAATAGAAACAAGCTTGTTCTGATTCTTGATTCCTCCCATTTATCTGAGTAATCCGCTGAATTGGAAGTCTAAACAGACTTCAAGAGCCAGAGGGTGTAAGATTGAGTCGAAAAACTCTGTAATTTCTCATCAGTAATGACCAGACAGAGGTTGGAGCCGTTGTTGGAGGTTAGACTAAGGGAAATAAGGGTATCATCAATTTCACTCAAACTTGAGCTAACAAACCAACAAAAGAGCTCAGTACAAGTCCAGACTTATTGAAAGAGAAACTAAAGCTGGGTATTTGTGTTTCAAAGTCATTATTACCGTCCATCCAATCCATTGAATTCTCTACACATTGTACAAGTTGGAGGGAAAGGAATATGGCGGAGGTGGTGCACCAAAAATGATGATGGGTCAGATTAAACGGTAAACGTATCAATCTGGCCGTGGGGGTTGGGAGTTGCTGAGAAAGTGCTGAGAAATTAAGACAACATGGCAGGCTAATGAAATGAAATGAGAGAAGACTTTATTTTGTTAGGGAGTCATTAGGTGAGTTAATGGAGTCTAGTCTCTCAAGTTCCTTAGAGATCTCCTTCTTCCAGCTTCCCCAGTGATGATCGTGATGATGATGATGATGATCGTGATGGTGGTGGTGGTGGTAATGGCAATAAGTTAACTAAAGGATATCTCACACATCTCATATAATATGACTCCATCACTTTCCATCCATGGAAATTGAAGAATGAGATCCAGATATCTAATCCTCCGGTTGGAAACGAGGTTAGGGCTAATGACTCTAATGCAGTTGTAGCAATGTATGTAATAATATTAAAATGGGGATTACCCGTGGCACATCTCATCCTTGGGAATCCTATCTCTCGGTTCAATCAATTCCCAAGTTGGGCCAACTTTTTAATGAACGCTTGGATTCAAATTTCTCCGAGTAGTTTGATCCCGTTATGGAGGGCATGTAACTGTATTGGATTTTACGCTACTTCGGAGAAGACACCACATTATTGATACTCCTGACGAGATTTCATAGATTTCCAAATGGGGGAAAGGGTTAAACAAGTTTGGACTAATGAATTATGATATTATGCATAAATAATTATCAAGTTTTTAGCCCCTTGCAGTGAGATAAGTGGGACATTGGAATAACAAAATTTTAAATGAGATAAAACCCCATAGTTCTCTTACCATTGTGATTTAAAACTTGAGCCCGTGCAACGAAAATTAATCCTGTTCAACCTTGCAAATTTAGAGCAATACAACGTTACAACAGAGCAGAGAGGTTCTTGCTGGTAACTCAAAGGAAAACGCTAATTCAATTACTAAACAATAATAACAGTCTTAACTTTGACTACTTGTACACCAATATATCCAAATAAGATTCAAAGCTCCCATTATATTACCTCTCCTTGCTAATTTCCTATAGAAAACTATCTTTGTTCTTGCAAACTTGTACGTAACAAGTTTCAAAGTAATTCCAAGAAACTCTTTACGCCTAAACTCTTATGCTATAGTGGCTATATAGTCCACCACTAATCACCTTCAGGCTTTGATGTCTTGATAGACTCTGTACATACATACAAGTGTATACATCTGTACACTCTGGACAAATCCAGATCAATCATAACAAGACTAACGCTTAGAGCCTAGAACTACTAATAAGTCTAAACTGTATCTATCCATCTCGTCCATCTCTTTTGGAATCTCAAAGCCTTCTCAGCCCTCCAGGTCTGGAATCTGGATAGAAGTAACTTTCTAAAAGTCGCCACCACCACCACCACCATCAGCCAAAAAAGTACAAGGAACTCAAGTTATAAAGGAACAAGTTAAATCTTGATAGTTGGGCACTTGGATCTTTGGGATGTGCCATCTAAAGCAAGTAAAAGTCGGAAGGACAAGAGAAAGAGAAGATTCTGCTTGAATGAATTGACTTTTTGTGTGACTCTTCACACTTCACAGTTCACACCAGAAATCTCCTACACGTTCAGCTTTCACCGTCTCTCTCTCCCTTTTCCATACAATAATAATACGTACGTACACTATCTCCAACTATCTAACAAGAGAGGAGAGGAGAGAGAGTCTTAACATTATTAACCCAGAAGGAAGATTCCCAAGGAACAAAATAAGTACATAAAAAATCGATCCCTTTATGGCCCATCCAGAAACGAGGTAGCCAAGAGTAGGAGAGACAATGTCGATAAATTTCCCAGGAATCGACACGGAACTCAATCCCCACCATAATGCTACATAATAATAATATGGTGAGTGGCAGTTGTGTGCGTCTGCCTTTAAGAGTCTTGACCCAATTCCTCGATAGGATTGACCCCCACGGATCTCGGTGGTCTGAACGCCCTCTTCTTCTTTCGTTATTAGCCCCACAGGGGCTATAATAATACTCGCATCGTCCATCAAATCATCAGTTGTAAGTCTGTTAGGTCCACCCTGGTCGAGTTCATATGTGATGATAGCTCTTGGTCAGTATGACGGGGGCTCAGTGTCAAGGAGAGATGACAGGGTTAAGATTAGTGAGAGGATTTGTGGAGCTCGTGTCTTGTGTGTCTCTCTGGCTTTTCCTAGAGTTTATGGACAGCCCCTATTTCGATCAAGTATTAGTTTCTATACATACACATCCATTAAAGGAGAATACAGAGAAGTGGAGAGAGGGGATGATGGTCTGTTCGGTTTAGTACGGTTGAATAGGATATGTTTTGGTAGTTTTTTTGAGCGAGTTATATACTTTTGTAGAAGATGTTGGTTGTATGTTCTAGAAGTGGGGAAAGTCCGTAAGGGGTTTATCTCTGTTTTTGAGATGGAAGATTTCTATTATTCTTGGATGGAATGGGCCTTTCTATTCTTCGAAATCAGCCTGAGAAATTGTTTCCCGGTTCACTACTATAGGATTGTCGGCCTACGCATCTTGAGAGCTTTTTGTTCGAGATGTGAGGCTAGATATTGGATGTTGTTGGATCTGTAAGTGATATCCTTTTGCTAACAAGGCGAGATTTTTAAATAAAAATCGAACGAGTTCTTCTGTGCTGGTGTATTTTATTTATTTAGGGGAGTTGATAATGTTGCAAGTAGATTGAGAAACGGAGCTATGGAAATCGTGTATTTTTGGCCCCTTGGGTAGTTAGGATCAATTATTTAAATTGGGTTCCTAGTCTATATGATATACAATGTTTTGTATATATAGTCTACTAATTACATGTGTTTATTTTAGTTTCAAAACTCTCGTTTCTCATTAATTGACATGGTATTCTCCCCCCTACCGAATATTTTATTTTATTTTATAAGACACCATGTCTTTAAATAACAAAAACCTACATATTTTATGCATGCATTACCATTTAAATACATCCACGAGCTTCCTAGTTAAAAAACGTTAAATAGTTCTAAATCTGAACCCCCTCTGTCCACCTTAACTCCACGGGGTGATTGTGAGCTGTAATCTTGGCGGATTTAATTGATATAGATTATACGTACAACCTCTTTTTATCAAGAAAAACCTTCTGTCCGATTCCACGACTCCCCATCAACAGCTTATCATTCTTAACCATCACCAGGAATTGTAAATAGTTATAAATTCAGGTCTCGTATAATTTGAGCTAGGTAGACTTTCCCATGGAATTTACAATTCGTTGGAAGAGAAAACAAACTGCAGTTCAGTGCTTCCGGAGTTTGAAGTAATTTATTTCCCTCAACACGCAGACTTTTTTTTCGAGTTCAATCTTGCCGATCCATCTGCCCGTCGGTGTGTTATGGTGGAAAAATAGCGTGTCGAAGGGTAATAAATCCTCGATAAGACTCCTCTTGTGGTTGATGTCCAACTTAAGCTAAGCATTAAGGGATGGAGTTGCAGTTGGAAGTTGGACTGTAGACTTTTATTGTCTATCGAATCTACTACTAGTATTGAGAATCTTTATAAGACTTCTCTCTTAATAATGATAATAATATTATTAGCTTGAGTAAATAGACTCGCAAGTCTTGAGCTTGGAGTTCCTCTGGTTCCTCTCACTTTTGTTTTCTTATCTCCACTTACAATTATGAATTAGCCCCGTCCCTGGAGGAACTAACAATTAGTGGAGGGGGCAATTATTTCTGCCTGTATTGATCAAACGATGAGTTCTTTTTAAGAAGATTGATGTTTGGAGGGTGGATGTTTTTCTGTCACTTACAATTAGCTGGGGGTTATTTTTACTGGCTCTTATTAGCATGGGTGTTGCAGTAAGTGTTGTTATTCGTGGTTTTTATATTATTGTATTTTGGGACAGGTATTCTTTGCTGAAATCAAGAGAGGCATAGTAAATCAAAACTAGTCATTTAACGCTTCATGACTATATGAGAATCCAAGCTAATCGCTCTTGTAGTATCGATTAGACCAGTTCAGAGTCACAGTTCATGCCAGCGGTATCGTCAATTTAAAATATTCATACGACATGCTAAATATAGAAAGTACCTTTTCGGGGTATCTTTAATTCTAGGGGGAGAGCATATGGAGTGAATATGAATTGCAAAATTCTGATATATTCCTTAATCAAGACAATTGCAACAAGGACATACAATGAGTTAATATTCAGCTTGGAATGATTTATTCGTCATATAATTTTGCGAGGAGATTCAGATAGAGCAATTGAGGCATGAATCACACGAGCCCAGAATAAGTTAATCAATTAGTCACTCTGCCCCCACACTTTGGAGGCTTGTAATTTTGGTAAGTGGATATCTGGTTCTGTCGTATAGTCAACTTAATAATGGTCCATACCCTGCAGGGTTTTAAAAGGGATTAAAAATGTTTAAATTTAGGCTTGCGTGGCTCAGAAATGTAAACTATATATGAGAGATGGATTATATTTTTAGAACCGTGCGTCATCACAAATCACATAATTCTCTTTTGTTGAAGGGAATATTTTAATACATGCATGATCGTAATCTTTAAATCGTAATGACTCTTGTAGACATCATAATTTATATAATAATCATAAATGTATGTATTTCTTGACATGTGCGCCCATAAGTCAGCCTTGTAACTTTAGAGCTTATGCTACAGTTATAGTAAGGTCGTTCTTTTTATTGATGATGGCTAGTCGTTTAAAAAATATTTATGGATGTACGGCTGGGAGATTGTATTGTTTCACATGGCTGAAATTATTTATTAAAAATTGTACAGCTACAGAAGTCGAGTTCCTTAATTCTGATTAATTTCTAGGCAAGTCATTAATTTCTAGCCACCAGTCCTTAAAATGTCTTTAATGTATTTTCCTCAGGAAGAATGAAGATATCTTGCATAACTCCGCAAAAAAGCTGTTCCATATTTTAAGCTCTAATTTATACACACTACAAAGTCATAGACAAAATCGTCCCCTTTCCTTTAAGAGTATTGAACCCAGAGTAGAAAGTTGATTGAATAGTCTCACCTCCTCCTTGTCCCCATCCACTTTTACACCACTTTCAACTCCGACTGACTTCCAAATGGCCAACATGGCAGAAAAGCCTGAGTTCTCCTTGAATACCACCCAGCCGGGTATTCTCTCTCCATATCTCCCTATACTACCCGGGTAACGGGCAACGGTAACACATTGCATCGCCCAGTCTCCAACTCCGTTGACTACTAGTTCATCCCAAGTTGGTAGCCACCATCTCTCCTCCACAATCCACATCCACGGAGCGAAACGACGGGTCGTTGCCTACTCTGAGGAATTGCAAATTTATTGCAGCCTCTTTTATTCTTGCCACAGGCCATTTTGAACCTTTCCCTTTAACAAGGTTTCTCTGCAGGGTTTCTACAAACTCCGAATATCGGGGAGAGGTAGGAGCCAGACGGGGTTAACTCTTTTAAAGACTTGGAGGCTTCCGGGTCTATCTTTCCTTGAGTCACATTTTTATAAAGCTCACATTACTCCACACCCTGAACGAATTGACTCGAGTACTTAGCAAAAGTGTGTAGTAAAAACTCTGTAGAGAGGCCACAAGTATGGCTCGTCTCATACTTCTCATCATCATGATTCGTCCGGCGTGTGAAAGGGAAATATCGGGTTACATGTACAAAGCACGAGGTAGCAGAAATTGACTGAAAGGATAAAAAAACATAGGTAGACAGGCCTATATATACTTTGTACGAGGATCCCTGGTGACTGACTCACTATGGTCGGGAATTGAAGAGATCCTTTTACGGCCTTCACTGTACATGGAGAATAAATAAAACTTAACCACAATGGGAGACAATGAAGTTCCAATGTTCTTCCGGCTTGTTAAACCTCTCTTTGGAGTGAGAGACTCGTAGGGGGTTTCCCTTACCACTTTTCACTATTGTTCTAGCGTTTTAATGGAGGTTTTTAGTCCGTGTCTCTAGTGGACAGGAGAACTGCGGTTACTTAGTGTGGTTTCGAGTCTGCTTGATTCAACAAGGGTGTTCAATTTCGATTACTACTTACACAAGGACCTCTTTGTCTGATTACAGGTGAGAGAGAGAGGATTGGATCAGTGAGACATGGACAATGACTAGAAGGGAAACGGATTCTCTGAACTTTAAGAATGAGAAGACTTGCTCGTGATGACTTGAAGTGTCCTGTGGGGTCATTTGTCATTGTGACCAGATTGGGGGAGCATCGGTGTTCCTAAAACGGTAAGTTATTCCAACTCTCTAGTCAAGAATCTGAGAGGGCTGGTGCCGGTGGGGGGTACTTGTTTAGAATCTAGTGAGGTTGATGAGCTGAGAATGTTGATTAAATCTTAAGAACTACTTAGCATTGAAAATTTCCGTTCCCCCCTTTAAAAAAATATCTCTCAACTCCTGTACTCTTTAATTTCCGTTTGTGAATCCGGATCAAACGCCGAAAAATCCACAGATCCCACATGGATCTAACTAAGATACATCCGGGTAGCCGGATGCTCCACCCAAATCCATTCCTAAGAAACCTTTCATTTGAAAGCCTCCAAAACTAGTTTATAGCAAGTTTATGAATAATAAACTACAAAGGCTGACTCGCACCAAACTGAAGCATAAAGTTATAAAAAGTAGTGTGTATCATACTGTCTACTATGTCTATTTGGTGTATAGCGAATTCAGTCGCTCTTTTTAGCATTTTAATCCGCACTTTCAACAGAGAAGGAGACGGACGTGTATTAAACACAGTGCGTGGGTGACTTAAGAAGAACTGATGAAAATAGAATTTCTGTATTGTGTATGGTCTCGCTAAGCAAAGTCTCTGAGGGTACTTTTATCCCTGTGCCTGGAGTCATGTCATATCTACCCCGCACACTCTCTAGTACACATAATATATAATAGGAGTAGTAATAATAATATTATAATAGTAATAAGATGGCATGTCGCATGTGGGCTAAGAAGCTTCTTTTACTACAGGGAACTTTTGTGGAGAACTCTGGAAATGCGAGCCTCATTCTCAGGGCATGACTGGATCTAATCTAATAAATCTAATCATGTCATAATGAGCTATGATGTAGTGGCATTACCCTCTCTTCCTAAAGGCTTCCTTCTACTTCTTAAACTGGATTCATACAGATACTAGACTTGATATAAGACTACATAGTACTACACACCATATTACTGAAGAAGTGTGTTTAGATAATATATTATGAGCTTGGAACGGGTCTGGTGAAAATTTTTGAAGGGAAAGTCCTTCATCCAAAGCTTGTATAAGATAATGTTATGAAGACTATGTTTTTGAAACGAAGGGCGGAAGAAAGTGAGCCTAGGACGTAACTAGCAACTCCCGGCTTTTAAAAATTTACGCCCGAAGGGACCAGAAGGGAAAGGAGCATTTCCTAGAAAATCACAAGGCTTTTTCTCCACGTCTAGCCGAGTGCAGTCTTATTTTCTGAGCTTATTTTGGCCAACTTAATTCCGAGCTGTGATTCCAGTCTCTTTCTTAATTAGCTGATGATATCTCACCCGAGAAGGGAGAGAAAGACGGAGAAAGTCTTGAAAGTTTTTTAGAGTTTTAAAAACCAGTTCTCCCTAATAATATTATGATGATATGATGACACTCATCCAATATCACACTGTATATGCTGATGATACCCTCGGGGTCCACCCGGACTAAGTTTCGCCACGGAGGGAAAGGAAACCTGGGCCTGGTCATGGTGATGGGATCGAGTGCCATGGGAGTGGACTTAAAATGCACAAGCTTCTTAAAATTATGTATACGATTCCTTATGTAGAGAGTCCCAGTAGGATTTCAATTTGATTTGTAAGCAAGTAGGAACTTACTTACTTACGTCTTATATAATTTGAGCTTTGGCTTCACTCTCAACTTGGGGGTGTAAAATGTAAATTATTTCACAACACTCCGAGAGCCCCTTATATAATAGGATGGTGCATTGGGACTTTTGGTACTAAGTATGTATGTAGGGTTAGTCCTATCGTAAATATGAGGCTTATCATGCCTCCGCTGTGTGTCATAATGAGCCATAAATCATTCACCGTAGTCAAAGAAAGTGTACGGATATACTTTCCACGTCTTTTCATTCCCATCCGGCTAGCCAGAATCGGCCGCAGGAGAAGGAAATGCAGGAAATTTACATTCGGGGAGAAGCTTATTATCCTCATGCTTCCTTTAACCGAAATACCGGCCTCATCCCTCCTGACAGAGAACAAAAAGCTCTTAATGCTATCCCTTCATATAGACTGAATACATATTTAATCCCAGGGACTAGATGCTCGGAATGTATAATGTTTACCATTACATGCACAATCACATACACGCGACATGTAACTATATGTACTAGGGACAAGAGGATTGTGCCCCAGCTCTGTTTGTTATTATTATTATTATTAAAATTTTGAAAGCAGGGGACTAGGGAGGACAAATAAGCCGGGTTAATAAGGGGCAAAGGTCGATACCCGAGCTCAGAAGCTTGTTCTTAGTAGGAAGATAAATAAATCCTAGTATATTATATATGGCTGGGTCTTTGTGTGTTTTTGGGGGCTGTTTTATTTATGCAATATTTCTGCAGGGGCAATGCATTATAAGAAGATCTGGGTTGGGATAAGAGGGCTGTTATTTTATAAAATTGAGTTTGGGCATGAAATGTTAGATTAGAGTTTCTGAGTGGCCAATGTTTGGCTTTTCAAAGTGTGCATATAATACTATGTCGGTTGGTATACATAAATTGACCCAAGTGTGTGTACATGCCACCACGACGACGGGTTGAGAGAGAAAGACCGACCACTGGTACCTCCAACCCCCCACGTACCACCGACAGGATAGAAATCAGTAGAATCGGTAGGGACATGGGAGAGGAGTGTCATAGACACACTGTGACTTTGACGTGATGAAAGCAACACTCCAAGTGTAATTAGTCACTTCCCTGACACCCACTGCGGTTCCTACTTTGAATTTTAATGGGAACACGGAATCGGGATTAGCAGGGGCTTAAGTGAACTCTGCCTGTCAGGATTTTCTGCAAGGGCTGTGGGGATGATGTATAGTCCATAGTGTTGCTCTTGGCTGTGGTATGGGGACTATTGGGCCGAGTTCCACGCACGGAGGGGCTCAAAGACTTGGTGACATGCAGGCAGGATTGTGGGTTGATGACAATATGGGTTTTTAATTTTGAGGGGTGGGTGATGGGATGAGTTTCTTGATTGGTGGTTCGTGTGATGGGTGCTTGAATTTCGAGTGGGGGCTTGGAGTCTAAAGAATTTGTTATTTTTTTGCTTTCAATCTGGAATGAATTGTTAATTTTTTTGGAAGTAGGTTGATTATCGGGGACTGCATTGTAGGTTGAAGGAAAAAGAGTTTTATGTCAAGGGAATTTTGTTGGTGTATTATTACAATTTTGAAAACTTGGAATGATATGGGATTGGAACTAACTGTTTTTGTAAATGGATTAAATGAAAACAACTACACTTTTCTTAGAGCAGCTTGTGATCATTTGTTTAATTTGCTTCGAATTTAGAATTATTTGATAGAGTTTACAAAAATTTATTATCATAGCTTGATGGATTTGTTGGCCGAACGTATTCATTATTGAAATTTAAATTATTGTCCTTATTTGTAGATGTGTTGATTGGTTATAATTTACGAAGATAAAATAGAAAGAATGATTTTAATTTTACAATTTTTTGAATCAATAGGTCATGGAAATATATACTTCAAAAAAACCTCATTAAATGACACCCCCAACTGCCATCTCGCCCCCCGCCGCCCTAAGGACAAGGCCTCATCCCAATTCACTTCCAACTAGCCATGAACTAGGAAGAACCGTATATTACGATGACCCATGGGAAAGTTCCAAGCCCGGGGGCCATCACAGACCTCGAATCAAGCTTAAATCGGACTTTACCCCTATTAACAAATCCCATCACACCAAAACCACCAACACCAGCCACCATTGCTACCATTTAAAATTGCTCAGACCGCTCACTCCTGACCTCATAATCACCCTTACCCTCGTGACCTTAGTGGTTACCCTTGTCAGCATTTGTACTACTGCGAGAATACCAGGAGCTTGTGCCAGTTCAATAAATCCAATCACCCCCTCAGCACCTGACGAACTTCTTAATGACTCTAATGCTCCTCCTGCTTCTTCTAGTGCTTCTACTCTCAGCTCTGGTCCTCACCCCGACTTCCATTTGCTAAATTACTTCCCAAGTGTTTCAAATCAGGAAGGGGACCGGGGAGAATCGACGAGAACCGATATAAATAAGAATAATCATAAGTCAGACCGCGCCTCCTATACCAAGGACACTGATAAGGAACCTATTGATAAGCTACAAAGTTCGATAAGTGACTCATCCAACTACGACGCGAATCGCCATTTAACCAGGACTGAAAATGAGATTATGGGGCCTATGGTACAACCCACAGAAGCCAATTACCTCAGGCCCCTCCCACACTTTACAAATGACTTACCCAGTGCTACCGATTTAGAAAACTGTGGAAATACTTCTCGGGAGATTTGCAATGCAAAAAGTGAGACTGCAGCTGGAACTCAAGCAGGTATGTCATCGTATTCTATAGCCTCGTATATTTTATAAATAAAAATAAATTAGCTTTAGAAATGCAGAATGTGTGTCCCGAGGATTTCCCCCTCTCTCTCACACAAATACCCGGGGGATGAAAAATGATAGAAATTACGGGTGTGACACATTGCAAATATTTTGCCTAAAAAATTGCTAGACAAAAAGGGTTTGTTGTCCCATTTCTTGAGTCTTGTGGAGAGACAGTGGAATTAATTTGAACAAAGGGTAATAAAATGGCTGTGAAGATAATGTGATTTCCAGACAAGTTGACTAATTCCTTCCCATCGTTTCTCAAACCCATCGAAATTTTTCAAGTTTTTCAAGGAGGGGATCCCGACCCCTTTTCTCTGTACAAAAGGCCTGTAAGAGTAATTCAAGAGAATTTCTCTCCGTGTCTTTTGAGATTGAAGAAAGCAAACGCAGCGGATTAGAAGGCCGAGGCATGCTTTGATGATTTGTTCCTTTCACCTCCTTTCTTCCTTCTTAAAAAAGTCTAAAAAAAGTACAACATAGAGAGGAACGAGCAGAGTCTATACACTTTATACGACCTCTATAAGATAAGTTGGCGTTTACAAGAGATAAGTTTTCCCTGTATTCGGGAGATGCTGTACAAGTTACCCGAGTAGAAAAGTCGGATCCGGGTAGAGAAGCTTTCCCTAGGAGATCAAAGTGGGCGCTTTGAACTCTTTGTGAGGGACTCGTTACATCTTCTCGGGATATTTACTGATGGGAGCCCACCTCTGATTTACTGTCATAGGACGCTGAGCTTTTAGAGTGCTTCTATTGGTTTTGATGTATTCGGGAATTATTCGAGCATTAAAATTACATCCGTCAGTTCGCAAAAAAATCAGACTGGGAGATGGAGAGGTAGAGAATAAAACGGGTGGGTGAATCCAGGGCTTCAAAGACTTTTAACCGTAAAAAATTCACACTGGCAGTTGCAATTTCGACGGATGATTGAGTAGATTAGGGCTGTATCAAATGTATTGCTTTTTAATTTCTATGGGAGGCAATTCCCCCACTTTTTCCAAATGGATGGATGGAGACAAAGGATTTTAAAATTCTAGTTAATAAGCCACTCAATAAGCCCTCAAGGGGTATTCCCTGATTGAACCTTGTTCCTTGGTGTTTGTTCAAGTGTTTAGGATTGTAGTGTCCTAGAGTGCGACGGAATGTATTCTATGAGAGCTCTTGTGATAATAAGTTTTCAAGTGGGTTAAAACTTCCAACAGCCTTTACACCCGACTCTGTTTTACCTCGTTCAATTCTGATGGATTTTCAGGGTTTCTCTAAAAATCAATCCATGTACCTCATCTAGACAAATACTATTTGAAATATCCTTAGTTCTTGTATGCTATGGAGATTTGTGAGTTGTGTGACGCTATTTAGAACCCCCCCCCCTTCGCACCACCTCCAGTAGAGTATTCTTCATCCTCTAGGAATAATTTTTAGAGATGCCCTGAAAAGATGGTAGAGTATTTGCACATGAGAGGCTTGTCCTTGAGATTGTGAATGACACAATTTATCAGAAATAAGAACGTCTCTAGTTCAATATCGAAAATTCGACGGAAGGATGACGGGAATTGAGATGGTGATTTCTCTATCTCTTGGAATTTAGTAGCTCGTAGCTGTGTGGGATGGACGTTTAGAAAGTGTGTGGAGATAGAGACGGAGGTCCCAGAGGATTTGGAATGAATGGCTGATTAATTGTTTACAATTGACAATGGAGTGTAGATAAGATTTTCTAGTACTTTAGCAGAAGGGACTATATACGAGTGTGCATATGTATTCAATAGTTCTATTCTATGTATTCTATGAAGTTAGAGATGAAGATAGCGAGTTTTATTTTTTAGCTTAAGAAGATCCACTTGAAGGGCTTGACAAGCTTTAGTTTTCAGCTTAGGAATTATGAATCCCACTGAAGAGATTGGATTCGAATTACTTATTGTTAGTTGGGCTATTGTTGTGATGGAAATAAAGCCCTTTGAAGGGCTCAATTCCCAAGAATAATACAAAGGGTTCATCTTGAATTCAAAAGCGTTGTCACAGCTTTGCCCAACCTCCCCCATCCTGATTCAATTCTCCTTGGTAGCCCAGCGATAGACTAATGGAAAATGCTAACTGCGGAATGCTTACAAAAATGCTTGGAGAAGTTTAAGGTTTTCCTAGCTTTGAAAACAACCTTGAGAGGATTCTGGTAAAATTGTTAATTGCAGAATTTAGTAGAGTAATTTGTTAACTGGTTTAGAAAATATTGTTAAGAGTTTTAGCACCCACGGTTATGTAAATTCCCAGTATTGACTCCGCTTGAATTTTGAAGCACTCAGATAGTCTCCAATAACTCGATTTTGAAGAAACTTCCTCATGAATCATGCATTAGAGTTGAAGCAGGTGGGAGCAGATTCTACAAGCTTGGCAAATAGAAAGTGAAAACGAATTTCTATTCCCTGGATGAACGAACTTTTTGATTTTTTTGTTTTATAAACTCTTCGTCTACATACTTTCTAATAGTTACCTTCAAGGCGAATCTTCTGTTTAAAAAATCCGTCTTTATCGTTTTCCCGTCTATTCGGTAGGGATTTGTTTTTATAAAGTTGGGATATAACTTCTGTAACAAGTTGCAAGGTTTTCTAAGAGTTTATAATGGATTCGATCGATCAACTACCATCAACGATAGACTATTGATAAATACCCTTCAGAAACTCATCTAATCCTCATAATTGTTATTTGCCTATCTGGGAGGAGTTCTTGGAATGAGATTTCCCGTTTCCCTTTATAGGATTGGAACGGATGCCTGAGAGATTTCTCAAATAGCATTAATGCATGTATGCCTATTTTATTTATTAGAAATTGGTACATGCTCCAGAAATGCTGGACATTTAAATTCATAAGGTTGCATACGTTACAGAAGACTTGATCATAAAATCATTAAGCCCAAAGAGCCCCTTCTATCCCACAGTTTTAATATCGGCACACATTCCTAATAAATTCATCGTTATATAATTTCTCAATTAAAATTTACATACCGCGTCTGCATCTTTCCATAATCGATTCATTTCCATATACTCTATGGGAAAATTGCTAAAAAACTGTCAATACTTTCTAATTTATAGCCAATTCAAGAAAAATGTTATGGATCCCCTCCTTACAAAGTTTGAAAGAACCCAATCTCTACGATTTAGTGTCAATAGCATCGCGGCGACTAAGAAATCAACTTATTATTAGTCCATCCCTGGTTTCATTCTATAGTCCTAACTCGATCGTCGATTTCCAATGATCCTCTCTTAGCTCGAAATTAGAAAGAAGTTTCCACTCAGACATCTTATTCCTCAGGGCTATGCCATGTTTGTAATAATATAATGCGACTCGGCAGGTATAGCAGTGAGGCAAGGGATTTTCAAATTCCTCCATGTCTTACAAAGATGCTCTGAGCTCACTACTACTGGAGAGGCAGCAGGGATTGTGAATTCGGGAGGCAGGGGGATTGATCCGTGAGCCTGGAGAAAGCAGAGGAGAAAGGCACGAGAGGATTTACTTTTTGTCCGTCAGTCAGTCAACTCAGTCTTCAAACCGTTCCATAGGAATAGCCCAGGAGGACTAATTCAATTGCATCTCCATCTCAAACTCATTTCACCACCTTGCTTTTCCTATCGAGAGATAGCAGAAGAAAAAAGTTTAGATCCTCCCAGGGCCTTTACGAAAGTTTTTTCGGTCTTTTCCATTTAGGATTCCCTTGTTCTTTTCAATGGTTATTATAGTATAGTTATATATTGTAGATGTGGACTACCTCCACCGATGATAAAAGAGTTGAAAGGAATCAGTTGAAACTTCCAACTGAGTTTTACTTCTAAATCAGAAAAAGAGAGAGAGAGGGGTTCATTTGTAATATTTCAATGAAATTTATAGAGCAGAGGTATAGGGTTTGAAATTGAAAATTTTATTCCTGAGGTTCTCTGTTAGTGAGATTTATATTGAGAGTGACCAGGGGTCATAAAATTTGTTTAAATTCATCAGTGAGGTGGTATATACAGGGGTCAAATATGATGCTGGGAATCGCTGTGTCGTGTTTGGTGATATTTTTAATTATTTTTATCATTTTGATACTCGTCATGGGTCAATCGATGAATGTTAGGACTTGATGGGGCTGAGAAGGTAATTTAATTTTTCTATAACTTATATATCAAGTTTGGATTTAATGTTCCTTAAAATCTTAATATTCCCAGTGTCTAATGTATCCGGAACTGTGCAGTCTCCGGTACTCCGGTCTGATATTGTGGTATCTATTAATTTATAATTGTAAAGCAGGATAATAATTCATCTTGACGACGCAAGAAAATTTAATTTTCTTAGTCCTATGAATACACTTGCCTTAGCAATGTACAATGTTTACAAATAGTAAGCAAAAAACTCTGTCGATATTTTTTTTCCTTGTGAAAAGTCCATGAAATGGATTTGGAAAAGAGGTTCTTATACATAAAAAAAATATTCATTGACATATTGAGAAAAAAATCAAAATGTCTAGAACAAGGACAGGGAAAAATTGATTTCTGTACATCAGATATGTGAAAAATATTCTTTTCATATCCCCTGTGCTCAATAAGAATTTTTCCAAGTAAAAGATCAGATGTTGAAAGGAGGAAAAAAATAGCAGTGTGTTCTAGTGATTGCGAGATGAAAAAGATCTAGTTTCACCATTCACCAGTGGGCTCTTGTTGTTTACAATTCTGTAAGTACTTGGCTTTGTCTATTTGGGCTGATCTGAGTGCTTCCAAGTACAAAAGGATTTTTTCTTTCGTCATCTTTGATGATGATGATGTTTTTATAAGAAAATTCTTTCTACTTATCTCGACACTACCGGCTCAAAAGACGCAAGTACTTTTTTACACCATCCAGGTATGGAAGGAGTCAAAGAACAATACAAAAAAACAGTGTTTCAACTATCGTGGTATTTAAAAATTATTTTCCATCAAAACTGAGACAGAAACTGGCAATAATTAGCTTAGTAAGGAACAATGTTAATTCATTGCTTTCTGTGTCCTGAATAAGGAATACAAATTCCTATACCTTGTTTCAACTAGAAAATTAAAATACTGGAGACATTGAAATCTCTGGAGAATATTAATACTTTAAACGCCTTTATCATTTCTGATAAGCTTCTAATTAACGATTAATGATGTAATTAGATACGTAGTTAGAATCTGATTTTCGGGAGCTATTCCAACAGAAAAGGCTATATCACAAACACAGTGCACAGGTTCACAATTTGTTCCTGTTTGTCTGAAACTCTTTAATTAGATACAAAATTGAAATCGTAGGTATGAAATTTGTTCTTAGGGAGCTATTCCAACCAAAAATGCTGTAACTCAAACACAGTTCACAAGTTCACAATTGGCTCCTATTTGTCTGAAACTCTGTTTGCATAGAAAAATCAAACAGAGAAAATATATTTCATCCTTTTACCAGATTTTTTTGTGTTTTACAACCCATAGTACAAAATATGGTACGAGTTATGTCTCTTATTCCTAGTATTTGATGTTTAATAGTTAATATTCATATTCTCAAGACAAGCTCATTCACCACATAAGTCGATTTCAACCCAATTTATCCTATAAAACATCGTGTAAAAAAGTGTAAAATGGTGGCAGCCAGGATTCAATTTAGAGTCTCTTAGCGGCAGTCAACTTTCTTTAAGGTGACCTTGTCACAGGCTACAAAATATTGTATCAAGCCATGAACGGTAAAGAGATGTAAAAAGGCAGAGTTTGACACTCTAATATAGCCTGTAGTCATATTTCAAAGAGCTTGTTACTTTATATATACAAGGTTTAGGTAAGCATGACTTAAATGCAAAGATCGTTAGAGGCTGAGGGATCGATACGATCTCCTTTTTGGGGAATCCTTGAAGGGGTTTATTGAGAGACGGTAGGGTATGGTGGTCTGGTTCCTCAAACTTTGATGTTAAACTCAAAGAGCCAGGTGGGGTCTGATTGGATTTCATACTCTACTCCAATCCCAATCTTCTATATTAGATCCTCTTGTACCAAAAACAGACAACGATCTCTCTCTCTTTGATTATTATATAGAGATTCTGATTGCATAAATTTATTCACCGCTGCTTCTGCTTGTCCTTACTCTGTACAAACTTTTAAGACGGTATGAGATGCCTTAAGGTCGGAAACGTCAACAGGAAGACTTCATCGCAATTGATCTGCTCATGAAAGCAAGGTGTAGAGAATTAATATTTTAGTCATTTTAGAATCATAAATTTTTTGTCCACTAGTGTTTTGCTTTTCACGGCTTTGGTTGACATAAATAACATTGTACATCGGGTTGGGCTGAATTCGATCTTGAGAAAGCTAGTAGTGTCATTAACAAAACCCGGGCAGTTGGTACAAAATTGGCAGTGACTGTGTCACTATATAATACAAATTCAAAATCCCCAAGTTCTTGTTTTGTCATGATTTGTCAACTGCAGCACATATTTTCAAGGGCCAAAGGGCCAAAATAAGATTTTCTATAAGGAAATGGATACTTTTAGCCCAATTGACAATACACCTTATGATGAAAGCAACTGGTCTCTGAGCTACTTTCTCCATGCCTCCCCTTGCCAGAATAACTGACAGGTCTAGAAAATCTGCAAGAACCATAATGCCTTCATGACTCCGCTCATAAATGTCTAGGGATCTGTACCTTGCATCCAAGAACTCAGGGACTTGAGTATGCCCGAACTATTTAATTCAAAAGTAAGGCAAACACGGCATATAACTTCCGCTCCACTGGCTCCCACTCTCAGAAGGCTTTCATCATCACCGGGACTACTTTAGAGATATTATTATTATTTCAGTCGAGTTCCGTATATCTAGAGATACGTAGATGTGGATACTTAGCTAGAGCTAGAAGAATCCTCGATACATCACAGTGTCAGATTCCATGAGCTCTTAAATCTAAATCATATTCCGAGTGGGTTCAAGTCATATCTGCTTGCTCTAGATTCTGCATGAGTGATGATTACAAAACCGAAGGTAGAGACAAATGAGATGGAGAATTCACACGGTCGGGTAGGCCTCTTCATCTTACCGTTGGCTGAGTCCCTGAGGATGATGCATACAATTAAATACTTGATAAATAGTTCAGTTCAAGTACTAGGCGCGCTAAATCCATAAGCCCTTTGAGTTTCAGAGGAGTTTCATTCATCCTGAAAGTTTTAAAGTTTACATCTCTCATCTCCCTGTCACATTTCATGGGGTCACGCGTCGTATAAATTCGTTGTCGTCGAATAAAAAACCCTTGGGCGTTTTTTAATTAAGGGTCTCTCCGAGGGATCAGACGGTTTAATTATTAGGGGCAATAGGGGTACTAATACTTTTTGGGTTATATTTATATGTCAAAAGTAGTTTAGATTTTTTTAGATGAGAGTTGAGATCCAATCGGAGTTGAAATTTTTTATATTTTTGCAAAACAAGAGTGCAAGACGTAAAAAAACCTGACAAAACAAACTGAATCATAATAACTGATGAGATGTTTTGTTTAACTGAATTTCAGATCAACCCCCACCATATTTGGACAATAATGCCGAAACAGAGCACAAATTTCCATCAAAAATCTCGAAATCTTCCAAATCTAAAACTAAATCTCAGTCTCCGTTAAGTGACCACCACGGAGTCCGCTATGTAGACACCGTGCAAACGGCCACAACGACCCCCTTCCCCCCTCTTCAATTGCATTCAAGTTCAAGCAGCAACTTGTCTTCGTCGTTCCCAACAGCCAGTAACAATAACCGTATCGTGAGTTTAGCCAAAAGTACCAAGCCGCGTCGATTGGAAACCCTGTCCTATGGGATTAAAAGCCGAATCCCCAATTCTATTAATTTCGAAGACGAGGAATATGAAGAAGCCTCATCGTCTTCATCCTCCGTGTCCAATATTGTTATAAATTCGAATCAAGGTCAGCAGCACACGCACCAACAGGGCATTCTTCATGGTCAGAGGGGCAAGGGGAATAACGGAAGTTTTGGTCATCATGATTCTACTGGGGGCACGAGGTCACCGAATAATCCATTTCGACGGAGTCCTCTTCAAATAAGGAGGGACTTGAGTCGCCTTGTTGCGGCTAATGCGGGGGTGGGCAATGGGATTGATGATGATAGCATCGGCAGTTTATCTAGTAGTGAGTCTTTGATAACCTTATTTTTGAAACTTTTAGGAAATTGGCCAGGCACTTCTGTAAATGTAAATATTAAACCTTTTACATTAGTTATCGCATTATTTTTCCTTTTTAACTGGCTCAAAACAAAATAAACACGGATCTCGAAAAGATCAAGAATTTTAAATTTGATTTAATCCTATTTACGACTTTAAAATTACATTTAAACTAAATTTATTTTTCCCCTTCTTCGAAGAAGCCTTCATGTTCTCTTACCAGTTTCATTTATTCTACAAATAAATATCAACAAAGCTCAATCTACAGCTCATTATAAATAGCTGTCTAATATCCCAATAATTGAAACCTATTTCAGAGTGTGATCGGTTGTTCATTTCCACCCCCAACGGTCCCCGAAATGGAACATTCGAATCTCCAAGTCTGGAACAGGAAGAAGCCAGTCATCTCTACCAGTGCATCCTCATGTTCGTCGCAAGGCCCAATGAAAGGGTCGAAATAACCTTTCACGAGTTTAAAGTCCGGGGAACTCCACCAGAGTAAGAGAACTTTACCCGCAATACGCTCGTCAATATAATGTTCAAGGAAATGTTGATAAATAATAATTACAAACGACTAAATCTTGTAATTACAGATGTGTTCATGAATGGGTTGATATTTGGACGGAAGTAGAAGGGACTGACCCTACAGACCTGATAACCACACCATTTAGTGGTAGATACTGCGGTAGGATTCCACCTAGACGGAGGATCTCTCTGTACGGCGGCATTGCTGTAGGTTTCTATTCGGATAAGAATATAACAGATGAGACGATATTCTACGGGACGTATAATTTTATTAATGAATGTAAGTATGGAAGTATGGAAGTATGGGTCTGGGATTTTAATTGCAGACGAAATAAAGGATAATAAGTGCTTTGTGGAATTAATTTTGGGCTTTTGACGATGTAATTTTATAGCGAAGTATATCGTGGGTACACCTGTTCCAAGGACGATCTGTAGCTATACGATTCTCGCTTCCTCTAGTAAAGGGATTGGTGACCTCCTGTCACCAACTTATCCCGGGGTGTATCCCAAGAACCTCTCCTGCTCTTATAAGTTTATCGGGAGTTTGGGGCAGAGAATTCGGATCGAGTTTCGTGATTTTGACATCTTCTATGGTGGAGCTCAGTAAGTTTCAGGATTTTTGAGAAAAAATTTCAAATATTTAAATAAATAGTAATGAGTTTCTTGGAATTTTTTACGATTTATAGTCTCCGGTTATAAAAATATACATAACATTGCTTGCATTAATTTGAGCTGTGTTGATTCTGACGGATTGAAATTCTTAATCTTATAATCGGTATTTCAAATACAGTTGCCCCTTTGACGATGTCAAAATTTACGATGGTCCGGACCCAACCTCGCCCTTAATTGGAACCTACTGCGGCCAACAAAGAAACCTCGTTATCTACTCTTCTGAACACATGATGCTAGTCACCTTCACGACCCTGGAAAGAAATACGGACTCGCAGAATCGGGGATTCAATGCAGTCTACGAATTCTCAAACAGTTTTGTCAAGCTTGGTAAGAAATATCTTTCAATTGGCATGCAATACACAAAAACTTGATATTTTACAAAGGATGAGTCAATGTTAATACAAGCTAAAGTAATTTAGCAATGTGGACCTTAGAAAAAACATTATAACAAAATAAGGCAAAACCTTGAAGTCTGTCACTTTTGACTCCAAATACCCTAGCTACCCCAAATTTTGTCATGTGATGTTTGCAGATTGATATTGATGTCCCTGACCTGTTTCAGATTTCATAGAGAAGAACATGGGGGATCACATTCGAGGCACAGAGTGTGACCAGAGGATCCTCAGCAAAGCTCAATCATCCGGGGTTATCTACTCACCCAACTACCCGTTCCCCTACTTGCCCAAAATTGTCTGTCGATACTTTATTTATGGACTTCAAGATCCTCAACATCTAGAGCGGGTTCGACTCTCCTTTGAGATCTTTGACGTTCCTTCGAACACAAATAGTGCGGAGGATGAGATTAATCAGTCTGATTCTAAAAGGTTTGTGCTTTTTTATCTCTATTTTGGAATTGGGAGGGTTGTGTGGAGGTTCTTAAATCTCAATTTAGTATCGGGTTAATTGACACATGCCCTGTTTTTTCTTCTCTTGAGCCTGTCCGTATAAAATGGGATTGAGCTGTTGTGGATTGTGTTTGTAATTGCATCTTTCCTTACTCGGTTTAAAAGGTGTGGAGATGGCTTCCTCAAAGTTTACTTGAAAGGTCAAGAGGTAATCCAGGCTTATGATAAGGCGGACTTTGAATTCTGTGGGAAGGAGATCCCCCATACTGTTGTTTCCGATGGACCCAGACTGGTTCTGGTCTTTAGTTCGGGAGAGACGCAGGGGTCAGGATTCAAAGCCCGGTATTTGTTCGAGACGGGTAGGAAATCATTATTAGAGCTTAAAATAAACTTAGTTGGATATTTACAAATTGTGTATGTTGTTTTTTAGAATATCGAGTACCTGGAACAGCCTCACCGGATGGTGCATGTCACTTTACATATTATAGCACCAGTCGGATGAGAGGAGAGTTTAATTCCCCGAGATTTCCTTCAAATTATCCGTCAGGAACTAATTGTACTTACCTTTTCTACGTCCAAAATCCTGATGAACAAGTTCGAGTTGTTTTTGACAATTTCAAACTAAAGGCTAACTTCACCCTTACTGACAGAGGAGCTTATGGGTGAGACTTTAAGGAAATTAATGGTCCATCCTTTAGGGATTTTAGAAACACTGAATTGTACTCCAGTCACCTTGTTATAATTCTAGGTCGTCCTGTGAAGAAGATTGGTTGGAAATCTGGAATGTCATGGCCAGTCAAGATGACCGGCTTGTTGGTCGATACTGCGGATCCACCGCTCCGGGTCCGATTGAGTCCCGTGAAAAAGCAGTGGCCCTTAAAGTCATTATGCACACTGATGACGAAGGTGTTTACAGTGGATTCAAGGCGAGATATGTTTACTTCACAGCCAAAACACTTTTTGGAGGTAAATTATTTATTTGTAACCATCAATTCAGGTAGATGACCGTTGAAACCGTTGGTTTATATAAACACAATTTAAATTTAGACTGTGGACAAAATATCAGTCAAGCAAACAGTGGAGTACTAACTTCACCTAAATGGCCTGGAAAATACGATGGTCCTTCCAAAGGAGAAGGCAGCTCAACTTGTAATTGGTATCTCTCAGTTCGACCCGGAAGTCGAGTGATGCTCCACTTTCAACAATTCGCTATTGAAGGGGAACCAGCTGGTAAGTAATAATGTTTTGATACGTTTGTCGACAAATTTACGAGTCTCACTGATCATATGACTAACTGGGTAATTTCAGGTCGAGGTTGCCCTGCCGCAGCCGTAAGAATATGGGAAGATCCCGAGGACGTCCCCGTTGAACTTTGCGGGGAAGTCCTCCAAGTTGTAAATAGTCAATACGTATCTTCGAGAAATACGATGAGAATCACGTACAAAAACCATTTGCATATCATAATCCAAAGTACCAGAAATCGTTACGTTTTATTATTTATAAATGCACGATACAATTACTTAGGTTCATAACGGCTGACAAGGCCGTAGGAGCTCCAGGCTTCCAAGCAGTTTGGACCGAAGTACAAGACGGGGCTAGTGGTGTCCCTTGTCACCACAGTTATTTCCGATGCGCTAGATCCCAATTTTGTATCCCAACTGATCTCAAGTGTGACGGAACTCGTAACTGTGGCATCAACAACGGTGAACCTGACACCTCGGACGAAGATGAGTGTAAGTTGCACTCCTTTTCAACCTATTTTACAGTCACAAATGAATGTAAAGTTTCGAAACGCAGCAGCAATGTTCAATATTATAAAAAAAGGTCCGCGACACTTATTTGATTTTTCTCTGTGCACGCCCCACCTTAAACCGAAACCCCGAAGCCCTTTGAAGCCCTTGCAATCTGCATAATATTATACAGCACAAGCACATGATGATTAATGATTTTATGGATTATTATAAGGAAATCAATTGATGTCTTATAATAAGCCGGCACAGTTTTGTTCTCTACCTTTTTCCCACTTTTAGAAACTTGGTCAATGAAGCTTCGAATTGTCTCCAAAAAATCTCAATTTCTTGTCAGTTTGTCAGTCCCTGGCCCTTTGTTATTCGTTTGATCTTTTTATGATACCACTTTAATATTAAGCGCAAGATCCCCTTTTATGATTATGAACATGATTGTTATGAGAAAGGAATGCATTTTATTAATTAAATGTCAATCTGGATAATTGCTAAGGATTATGCGGAATTTTTTGTGTCTTGCAGGTAACGGTGCGTTTCCACTATTTTTCTCAACTTCAAAAATCAATTATTTCCCCCATCTCCTCCCTCATTTGCTTCTCAACCTGATTGTCTTGCTTAACTTGCCGGACTGGGTCTTCCTCTTAATTATTGCTGCTGAGTTGTAAAACAAATTATTTTTGAGTATGATCTTACACTTTTTTTATTACTTGTGACTGGATCAACTCTCGACAACCTTGCATGCCAACATCCCAAGTATTGTATTTGAGTATGGACAAAAAAAGCTATGAGATCTGAGCCCTTTTAATTACCTTCATAACCTAGATTTTACTCTTTTGTTGAGCATGGAACTTTAAAAAAACACATTCATATAGAAACGAGGATTGATTTAGAATTTTAAATGTTCAGAAATTGACAGACTCATTTGTAGCTTTTGTAAACGTGGATAGTGGCTAGGGCTTATCAAGAGTTATAATTTGCTAGAGGATAAAGAAGCTTTTGTGACATATTTTACTCTGAATTAAACTAAATGAAACTAGAAGACATTAGACACAATAGTTAAGATAATTCTAACTCAAGTTAAGTATACGATCTTCTCATGCACTAATTTAACATCATTCTTTGCTCAAAACACAACAAACCCTTTATGACGGCCACAACACCAAAATCCACCCACACAATTCCTGAAAAAATCCTGATGAGATCCAAAATCCTCTGTCGCATCTCCACAGGGAATTATGGTAAGATGGACGGACACACATTCCGGTTTGGTTTGGAATGATACCTTAAGGTTTCTCTTGGTTTTTGAGAGGTCTGTAATTCTTTAATTATCAAAACCTATTTGTAAATGTGGATTTGTGGATGAACCCTGCATTATGAAGAGCATGAGTAAATGAGAGAACTAAT
This sequence comes from Agrenia bidenticulata, assembly GCA_034694785.1. Lineage (NCBI taxonomy): Eukaryota > Metazoa > Arthropoda > Collembola > Entomobryomorpha > Isotomidae > Agrenia > Agrenia bidenticulata. The sequence continues at coordinate 127,398 of JAQFYM010000080.1, forward strand.
ACAAGAATGAAGTCGACGAGCATGCTTCGGATTTTTTGGGATTTTTGGAGTAGTTGGTAATTGTTTTTGGGAATCGAGTTGTTAATTAAAATGTGACTTTAGAATGCTTTTATTGCAACAGCTATTTAAGCACTTTAATCCTTTAGCAAGAATACATACCGCCTTAGGAATTATAAGGTAAACTTCGTGGTACGGTTCTATTCATTTATAAAACTTATCGTTCCATTTTGGATTCAAATGTATAATTCGTATGTATTGAAATCTTGAATAAGAGTGGATCGATTTACAATCTTAATTGCAACTCTTAAGAGTGAACTCAACCCCCCATCCTTGAAACTTAAAATACAATCCCTCCCATCTTGATTTCTACTTTACATGATCGTTATCACCTCTCAAGTGAAATACCTTGAGGTGTAGAATACAAAGATTTTAAAATGATTGTTACAAAGGAACTGTAGTTAGCCAACTAGTTGAACGAAGTAGCTGTGTCTGTACTAAATGACTGAACTTGGTTTCTACTGTTGACAACTAAAATACAAACTACTGCTACTACTATAACTACTACTACTTTACATACATAAATTAAAACCTATTAATTAAAATCATTAAGATTCAAGAACGCGACTAACTTTTAAAATCTGGATGCAGGTGGTCTGGAGTTTGGGGACATGAACTTGGTCTTCAGCGTGGGAGTGGGAATAGCCGTGTCCCTCGTCCTCATAATCGTCCTCTGTGCGTGGGGTCAGCGTCGTAAGCGTCGGAGGCGGCGACGGCTTCAGCTGAGACGTCCTCCTATACACGTTTGTGACAATGCGGGTGCTCGATTTGCAGCTATGGAAAGTGTATGACTATAGGCCCACCTTAACTACAAAAACGAACTACTACTCATCTATTTAGAGTTTTAAATCCTAACGCTTTTTGAACTAGATAAGTTATATTATTCTGGCTATGGACTATATAGCTAATGATATGCAACCTTGTATCTAGGGTTGAAGGCTAGGAGTAATTAAGTAATTATATGTAATTAACTAAGTAATACTAAATGTTATTTGTTCACTTCTCATTATCAGTTGACATTTAAGAAAGCAACAACAAGAGATTGTTAAAAGCTCAAAGGTTTGTGACTTGGTGTGTAAATATATATGAATATATATGAATATATATATGCATGTATATATAGGTAGGTACATTACAAAGAGTATACTAGGGAGACAGTATGCAAAGTGCTTTGAATTAATTAAAATCTAAACTGCTTCTTCTTCAGTATGTAGTGTGTATGGTATTTACACGCTCTGAGATTATGTTCCGTTATAGTGTTTATCATTATTAGTCAATACTCAAGCTCAAGAGTCTTTTACAAATGCTTGAAGATGACGGTAACTGAAACTGATTTTTACAAATAGTACGAAATAATAATTTTATTAGTCAATATATAAGAGTCTTTTACAAATGCTTGAAGATTGAACCGTAACTGAAACTGTTTTTTAGTGCCAACAAATTTTCCCAATTCTTATCAGCATTCAATGTTTTTAAAGTTTCCAATTCAAATTAAATAGATTTATGTATAGTTGTTCCTTCTTGATTGTTTATCTGTGTAACGAATGGTCATGGATGTATGTGGTACATGGGACTGAAGACTTTATAGTGTACATATTAGTATGAATGGTCTTAAGTAATTAAGTTCCTCTAATATTCAAAACCTCCAACTATTCTCTATGAACACTTGACTCTTATATATAGACTTATTCTATTGGAATTAAAAGTTACAACGAGAATGAAAAATGCTGCTGTGTGTAGTAGCTTTTAAAGTACAGAGTTTGTATTAGCAATTTTCCAACCTGTCATATTAATATAATCTGTTTATTTAAATCAACCTAAAGCATTTACACCTTCCTTACATGAAAGACAATCCGGGTAGGGAAAGTAAGACAATGGGTGCACACATTTTGTAAGCAGAGTTGATAGGTAATTGCGATAATTTTTTAAACTTGTTATAAATTATACAATCTGGAATTTTTTTATGACCCAAAATTCCTAGACCCCTCTATATCTGAATGCATAATCGTTCTTTACAAAACCCTTCGTAGCACCCTTAACACTGATTTAATTGAATTAGTAAACACAACAACATGGTTCAAGAGGAATATGAACTCTGTAAAACAATATTAAAGGTAATATCTATGCTTACTAAATTTATTATTATATAGGGGATGGAAAATATTAAGATTTCAGTAAAGTACAGAATACCTATATTAAGAGCACTTCTATTTAGCGTACCCTCTCAAAAACTTGGATAGTTAAAATAAATCCATAATAAACTTGTTATTGATATGATTATGACAAATGAAGCTGTAAGGAGTTAAGCAGTATGTATTATTGATAATTATCTGTCTAAGGTAACCTATAAGCCCTCATGACGAATTTTTTGAGAGTATTGACAACTACGTTAAAACTTAAACTTGTAATAAAAGTACGAATAAGATGCATAACTTTAAGTAATTAGGTAGGAGTTGAGAAAGTACGATTAGCTACAAAAGTCTTCAAGTGAAGCAGGTTGGGATGATAGGTTTAACTTCTAAAATTGATTGGATGGAACTGGAGAATTTTTAAACAATAAATCATGGTGATATCAAAGTATCAAAGACATCTTTCTGATAATTATTTCCTTCACCTAACCTAACCTAACGAAACTTTGAATATTTTTTCTAGTCTTGCTCAACACACAATAAAATATCATACTTCAGTTACCTAAACATGATAGGTTAGGTCAGGTTAAGAAAAAGAGGCTTTTATCGCTTGTTCAAAATACAATTAATATCAATGAAACAATGACCACAGCAATATAAAATTTATAGCTTTAGTTGCAACTACACAATCCAGAAAAACCAGTGTGACTCTATAAACGAACCAAGTAATGTGTCCTCTCGTCATAAATCAAACTGATTAAACTTGTACTTGCTAATGAATTAAAAATGCAGTTGATGGAATGAGATCGATCAATCCTCCTCTCTCTCTCTGCAACTCCAGTTAATCCACAATGTCCCAATGAGAGCCATTGTGTGTAAGCTATATAATTATTACTTAACAAGCACAGGAATGATATTCACACTTTTCCCAAAGCCTCAAAGACGGTACAGTACAAATTGTAAATGCATTTAGAATCAGTTAATTCCCTCTTGGATCAATAAATCTTTCAAAGGTTATATAAAGTCGATTTCTGTCGGACAGGTTTCTTTTCTGTAGTTGATAGTTCAGCTAGTTAAGGCATGGGCAATTAAGGCCTACAACAACATTTGATCTGTGATGATGGATGGAAGTTGAATACTAATAACCTTGTGTAATACAACTATTCTGACTTATTCTTAGAGAGTTTTTAATTCATGTCATGAAGACTGCAGGCGTTTTGTTTGTTTGGGGTGAAATTATCTTATAAGTGTTAATTATATAATTGATATACTTTTATATTTTTTTCACTCTGCATATCTTAAAATTAAAATTCTGTCGTTACAAATGAGGGAGTGAGTTAGACATATACTATCCAATTTATTTTAGAATTGGCCCGATTATGAACTATTAGATGTAAATTTAAAAAATATAGAAGGGGCCGACTTATCTATTCAAATCGGTTATGAAGGAGTAGAAATACTAACAGACAAACATGTAATAAAATCATAGAGTAGATTGAGCTGTGCCAAAGGAGCATTTGTAAGTCATAAATAAATAAAACGTTGCAAACGTTAAAAAGAGCTCGCCCATTAAATATAATTGAGTATTTTCAAAGATAATCCAAATAATT